>VWZW01002782.1:1270643-1341715 GCA_013397115.1 Edolisoma coerulescens
CCGCCCCGGCTGCGCGCTGCTGCCGCGGCCAGAGCGCTCCCGCATCGCCGCCGCCGCTCCTGAGCCGCGCAGCCGGGAGCGCTGGAGAGGGGCTTTGGCAAGGGCATGGGGTGCCAGGGCAAGGGGGATGGCTTGGAAGTGACAGAGGGAAGGGCTAAATGGGATATCAGGGAGACGTTCTTCCGTGTGAGGGGGGCGAGGCACTGGCACAGGTGGCCCAGAGGAGCTGTGGATGCCCCATCCCTGGAAGTGTCCAAGGCCAGGTTGGACGGGGATTGGAGCAACCTGGGATAGTTGAAGACCCTGCCCATGGCGGAGGGGTGGAACTGGATGGTCTTTAAGGTCCCTTCCAATCCAAACCATTCTAGAATGATATGATTTTATGAAATTCCCTGTGTCCCTCCCACCTCTCCCCCCATCCAGCTCATTGCCCCTCTTTTGTCAGGCTGTTCCTTCCTTTCAGACAACTGCAGGGGTGCAGGAGCACAGAAATGAGTTTTCTGAGAGCTTTTGCTAATTATTATCCTCTCCTAAGTGAATAGGCACCTCCAGCATCCAGGGCACACAGGGACGGCTTGCAATGACAAAGCTGGAGGAGACAAACTGGTGGCCTAGAGCAAAGATTTTAGATTTGGTCTTTACCAACCACTATTTAAATGGGAGCCTGAGGTCTGATCTCAGATTCCTATATCCCTCCATCACATGGATGCCTTGGTGCCACCTGAAGGCTGGAGTTTGTGCTTGAAGACAAAACCAGGTGAGCTCCACTGCTGTGGTTTTGCTCACACTCTGCCTTGAACTTCAGTGGAGCCAACTGGCTCTTCCAACTGGAATGATGGGGGTGAATTTGAAGGCAAACCCTGTCCCTGCAGACAAAATAGACACATTTGACCTCAGCCCCAGAGCCCCGTGAACTCGTGCCCACAGTCGGGCATGACTAACAAAGACAAGGAGAGACAGCCTACAGTAGCTGTGAGTCAGTGACTCACAACAACAATTTCCTAGTGACTGCTAATCTACCTGATTTTATTTGTAGATGTACATATAAAAGAAGATGTCAAAACCCTAACAAAGCACGCTTAATGCTCAGGCTTATATTATTTCCACAAGCTAATTAAGAGCAATTCATCACACGCCTATTGAGGCAAAACAGCCTTCTGAGATACCTAGGTCATCAAATGTTAAAACCACAACAAGGGCAGAATGGCAATGAATATGAAATCCAGCAAACAAACAGCTCCAGCCCCATTCCCAGGGGCCATTCCCAGCTCCAGCTTCCAGCCTTAACAAGCTGCAGCCCCGCCACAGTGTGAGAAGAGCAACTGTTTCCAGCTACAGGAATAGAGAGAAAGCAAAAAGTGCTCATCAGCCAACAGGCAACTGTTGCAAAGCATTAAATGTCGGACCCCTGCTCCATCTAAGTTGTAGGGGTGAAGTTTCTAGGCATGCTGGAAAAAAATAATCAGGCAAAAATGCAGCCCTGATTATTTATGCAGCCCTGTCAGGTGTTTGTTGAGGAAAGTGTAATACTAGGAAAAAAGTTTCCCTTCCATTCCTTCTTCTTTTTTTTTTTCCTTTTTTTCTTTTCTATTTTTTTTTTTTTTTAAGGAGGAAAGGGTAGATTTTGGACTTGCTCAGGCTGTTATTGGTGCATGTGCTCCTTTCTTTTCCTGATTTTTGAAAATTCTTCTAGTCAAAGAGTGCAAAGAACCAATGCAGCATTGATACACAAAGTGACACACAAGTAGCCAGTATGTATACAAAAGAAGTAAATTTTTAATATTTTTTAGAACTGGAAATCCTGGAAAAGAAAAATGTCTCTTTCTCTTTAAGGCCCCATCCCTGTTACTTCTATCTCCTTGTAGCCACTTGCTGCACAACTGCATCCATTTGCCATAAGGAGAGACTTTTTTGCTGTCAAGTACCGGGAGATTTTGGTAAAGGGGCTGTCCTTGGGCTAGGAAGGGGATCTAGAGACACCCACTGCTGCTGTCACAGCTCTGAGCAATGTGCTTCCTTCTCTCAGTTTGCTGAGGATCCAGCTGAGTTGGAGGGCAGGACATGTTTTAGGTGCATCCAGGTTTTCCCTGACCAAGCATATGCCATCGAGCAACGAGGTGAATGTTTTCCAGGGCTTAGAGCTGGAAAGCCAAGGTCAGGAGACACAGGCTGAGACACCTGCTTTGCTACAGACAGTCTGACTCCAGGCAAGTCGTGAGGTATTAGAAAACAGAGGTCCAGCAGCTCCATGTACATCATTTGGTCCTATTTTGCCTTACTTTTTAGATTCACAAGGTTCTGCTACCAGCTCTCCGCTGAGCAGCACACTGAGGTTTTCTCAAGTCCTCCCATACAAGCACAGACACAGTGATCAAGGGGAAGGTTCTGCAAACCACTGCCCACAAACGGGCACATTCTGCTTCCATTTAGTCTGGATCCTTCCCTGCGTAAATGCAAATCTCTGTTCTCATTTTTGGGAGAAAAGGATTCCACCTGCTTTTTCCTTCCAAAGAACTGAGCTAAAGGTACAACTTCACTGTTTGAAAACCATCAATAATATTTGCACAGGGGAATGTGTTAATCCTGTTTTACAACTGAGGTAACAGGTTTCTATTATCCCCCGTTTTACAACATGAAAGTAAATGGCACAAACAGGGTTCTGAGAGTTTCACTTGCTGAAAAAATATTCTAGGAACACTAACAGCAGTTTGTCTAACTTGCTAATTTGGGGATACTTTAAATCTGAACAAACTGTGGATTTTCAAGCCAATTGCATAGCCCATAACCCAGAACGCTATTTCTAAATGAGGCCTATTTTTAATATCTTTTTCTTATGCTTCATGGATCCAGCCTTTCCTTGGGGACGCTGGCGCCTGCCTGACCGTCGATTTCGATAGCATCGGGGCCAAGAAACCAGCAAAAACTGCCGTTCCCAGCAAAAACGGCGGATGAAAATGGAAATCGCCTTACAAGTGAAAACGCATTGCACTGACAAGACCCATCTGGGCAGGGTGAGATGGGGGGACCTGACGGGTTGTCAGGAAGCACCAGCTCCGTTCTCACCTCGGCTGCTGAGTGCGCAGCTCGGGGGCAAATCCCTTCTCTTTTCCCCAGTCTGGGGTTTTTTTATCCTCTCTCGCATACAGGAATGCAAGGGAAATAATTAGCTGCTGCCACAATGGATAAAAAGAGATACCGAGGGCTGTGGAAATTATATCTGTACCGGTCCCAAGCGTGGGGGTTTCCGCTCAGAAAGCAGAAACATTCTCAGTAGGAGCTGGGAGCTTCTCCACTACCGAGAGGCAATAGCGGGCTGTTCCCGGGGGGAGCAGCCTCTAGGAGAAGACAGAGCATATGTTGTGTGTCATGCAAACCAGGAACCTTGGCTGTGCCAACCTTATGCCTCTATCTGCCCACGTTCATGCCCAATTTTCACCTGAGTGGATTTTTTTAGCAGGAGTTTTGAGACATTCAATTTATTTCTTAGTCCCAAGCAGAGCAGTTCAGCCCTAGGGTTATTTTCTTCTGCGTAACAATGCCCCAAGTGGGATTGAGGCAAACCCAGGATTTTGTGCCTCTGTGGAGAGCCTTGTGAAGACATTTTGCTGGTAAGTGCTTAAAGTATCTGTATTATCTAAGTTTAAAATGGATGGTGAAGGGGGAAAAAAAAAGTAATTCTCATTTAAAGGGTCACAGATGAAGCATTCTTTGACTTTCAATCCTGTGAGCTGTATTTCTGGACACCCAGAACTAATGCATCTTTTATTGGCTGGCATAGATGAGGAGGTTATTGCAAAGATACCAATAGCAGCTTTCTGAAGTGGTTTTCAATTGGCCCTATTACTACAGGCATGTACATACAGCAGGGATCATTAAAATGCACTATGTATTTACAATACAGAGAGCAATTTATGTCTGTAATGCCTGCATGTCGCAAATCCTGCTGCTTGCAATCAGAGGAGAAAGTCACTGGTAGAGCTCTGATGTAATCAGTGGTTTATATTTCACCCTGCCAGGGTCACATCAGCATCAATAACTCCACTGAAGGAGTGAAAAAGATTATTTTTTTTTTTTATTGTGAAGTAAATGCCACAAAATGAATTTTGTTTCCAGGCTGCAGTGTACAAATGCTGGTCCACAGCCACACGGTACCTGACTGTGGTCGGTGACCACGGGGCTCAAACTGCTTTTGCCAGCTCTCACAAGCAACACAGGAGACAGTCTGGGTCAGCAATTCCAAGGAATACCTCCTGAGAGAGGAGGGAGTGCACAAAGTGCCCTTTGCCATTCGGTTCTTGCTTCTGGGTTAACAGCGAGCCGACGGGCCCCTCGCTGTGCTCAAAGCTGCAGGAGATGCTGCTTTCTGACACGGCATCAAACCGGCAGCTTCCTGACCACTTCCAGAGAAGTGCCCTGAGGGGACACTCTGCCAGCTTTAGCTTCCCTGCTTTTGCAGCCAGGAGAGGCTGAATTTTCTCCTCCCTCCTCAGATACAAGTGGTTGGTTCCTACCTTTTACAGGAGAGCTGTGAACCACCAGCCGTGCACTGGGACACAGCCCCTGGGCTCGGTTCAGAGTGGGAACGGGGAGCTGCAGCATTTGTACAGCAAGGAAAGGCTGTTCAGGTACTGACTGAACAGTTATGTTACAACCAGCACCCTCGCTCACCCAGGGAGGGCTGGGGCCAGGTGCCCATGGCCATGGCATTTTCTTGTCCTCCTGTGACACCCCTCACCACCTGCCTCTTTGTAACTCCCCTGGGGCTCACTGTGGTTTCAGCCAGGCATTTCTGGTGTGTGGTAGCAGCAGGGTCTTGGGCACGTCCGGGACCAAAGCCACACCTTGCACATCCTGAGGCTGGAGTCAGGCAGGTACCTGCTACATCCCCCTCCCAACAACTCCCATTGCCAGGCACGGGCCAGCCTGGCTGTCAAGAACACTTACAGAGGAAGGGAAAGCCCAGGGAAAAGTGGAGAATAGCCTGTTGCTTGAGCCAAAGTCCAAGGAATGAGGCTGTCCCGTCCCCTCCTTCAGAACCCCACAACCACTCCATCACTGCCCGCCCTCTGACACACCTTCAGGAGCAGCAACAGCCTCCAGCATGGCTCCTCTCCTTGCCAAGATGAAAGAAACCTTCAATGCATGTAACTCTTGCACTCTACTTAATTAATCAGTTTTTGCATTACAAGTGAAACTTCTTTGATGCATGAAATATTAAGGAGCAGCAGAGGGAGGGGAAGCAGGGGGGTGGTATTGGCTTTCACTGCCTGAGAGATGGATGGGCTGAGGGACCCGGGGGCTGAACTGGAGACAGCACATCTGCAGCAGGACAGCCTGCCCGGCTAGAGAGGTGCCAGCCAGCAAAGGCTTTTCCCTGCACTTCTTGCCTCTCAAGCAGATGGTTTTTACTCCACGTTCAAGCCCTACATGCTCGTCAAGGTTTGCCCACACAGGCATAAGAAGGGGACAGTGCCTGATTAAACTTTCATGAAAAATAATCTCTGGTTGATTCATTGTTTTTTACCTCATGATGGCTGCAAGAAAGTGAAGTGAAATGAGTCTTGGGCGAAAAGAAACAGCTCCGTTCTGGAAAAGCCAGACAGGCTTTTAGTCAGATGAGGCTCTCCCAAAGGATGTGTGAGTAGTTATCTGTGTTACAGGTTTGGAAGTGCCATTTCCACGCTGAGCTCTGAAGGAGGGAAGGCAGAAATCCACACATGTCAGTGTGGATATTCCTGCTGCCCTCCCTAGTGCACGGCAGGGATTCGGTGCCACAGTACCAGGTGTGTTTGACACCAGAGAGCCACTCTGCTCTTAAAAAAAAAATCCAAACCTCCTTTTTCTCCCAAACCATCACATTTGATCAAAGTCCCCTGGCAGCTCTGCAAAAGAGCCGAAAGCAGAACCCTGAGTCTTTGCTTTCCATCCTGCTCCTTCCCAGCTGACTCATTCAGGAGCTGTGTTGGCTTCTGAAAAAGAATCCATCAGTTCAGAGCTGCTTGCACTGAACCATCCAGAGCATCACCATGGGCCTGGCTGCCACAGCCCAAGCCAAGCAGGCAGGTAGCAGGTTCTCCAAAAACAAATGGAGAATGGTTGGGCCTGCATTAGCTGCATAAAGGGTAATAAATGAATAAATGGGTTAATTATACCCACCACAGAATTTAATTAGACCATCTCTGTTCACTCTGCTTCAGTCAGAATCTCAATTATAAATCTTTATTTTCAAGGTTTCACAGCTTGGACATAAAAATTTGCTCTGGGCTTAAACATGACACACAAGGTCTTCTGTTCAGGGACTGCTCCAGTTTTTTTAACCAATCTTTCTTAAAAAGGTCAGGTTGGGAGACCAGATGGCTCGAGGGGAAGGTAATGAAGACGCAGGGCTCTTCTGAAAGAGGTGGCTGGATGAAATTGTGGGCAGCTTAACAGAGCTGAGACATTATTAAAGGCTGCTGGGTGAAACCACGCTGACTCTCCCTGATCCCAGACAAACAGGAGTCCTGGCTGCAAAATGTGACCGGGGCTCCTGCTAAGTGGCATCCCCACTCCCCATCAGCAGAGATCAAGGACTGCAGGGGCTGGGGAGAGGGACCCTCGGGCCCCCGGGGCAGGGCCAGGCAGGGGGAGCTCACACACCTGGCTCCTGCACGGGGAATGTGCTCCAGGGCTGCCAGGTGTGCGCGTGCTGCTTCCCCCAGTGCAGGAATCACCCCTCTGCCTCCTCCTTCTCCAAGGAGGCCAGCTGGGTGACCTGGAGTAGCTGGAAAAACACAAGGCAGATGAGAAATGATTCGACTTTTTAAATTGTTATGATTTTGAAGGTAATTTAGGACCCACCTTTTGCTTTCTGGAGCTGACGGTATTGAAATCCAGTACTTCTGTCTGGTTAAATGTGCTCTGAAATATTCTGATCATTTTAAAATGTCAATAGTGTTACAAGAAAAAACAGAAAACTTGTTTACCGGCAGCAGAAGCATCTACAGTCTCAGGTCACATCCTCATCCAATCCAAGGTATGCTGTTCCATATTCCCTCATTGAGTTAATTAGTTGATTTGCTTTCCATGCCCTATGCCAAATCCCCCACCTCCCTCTGAGGGAAAACAGGGGTTGTCGGCAGGGCCCAGCTCAACAGCCAGCCCTGCTAAGAGAAGATTTTTCCGGGCAGTCCCACTGGTCATCCAGACCGCCGGTCAGCCCGTCTTTTGGCTCAACTTATATTTTTAGGAGCACTGCAGGTGCCTGTTCATTTACTACAACGATCACCCTGGCACATTAGAATCCTGACAATATTTTCTCCACACCCCTGCCCCTAATTCCCCAGCAATGCTGTTCTGCACATCCTACCTGTCCAAAATACTCACTGGGTAAACCAGAACAAATCTTGGGTAAGCCAGACCCCAGGACTGCTGATTACATCTTTAACCAGCAGGTTACAATAGTTTGTTGTCTGGTTGGTTCACCATAGAATTTAACCCTTTGGAAACACTGGCTGCCTGATCCGTGCCAAATTCCTGCTCAAGAGGCTTTGATGTATGGCACGAATTACCGGTAATAAAGAAAAAGATATATGGGATGGATTAATCAAATCATAAATTTCTTAAATCTCTATGGCAGTCCATAAATCAAATTTGGCTGGATGTTACTGGCCCTTTCTCAATGTGTAATAGGAAGTAGAGATGACCTGTATGTACAGAGCAGGGGATTGGTTTTGGTGGCCAGTTGGGAAACTCTGGTTAAATTATTAAAGCAAGTGAACACCTTTTCTATAAAGGAGCATGTTTATGTATTGCAAGCTTCACTACTGAAAATGCATGCACTTTTTGGAAGGTAAAATGTGAATATTCCCACACTAAGAGTGAAACCAGACACAGAACAGCTACTGGATGAGGCTAAACATGGCACAGCTTGGGTTAGCTTAAGTTCCATGAGGCAGAGACAGGTCTTTCCCCAGCACTGATGACTATCCTAGCCAGACCTTCCAACCTTTCTGATTTTTTAGGGTTTTGCCCCATTTTGTGTGCAAAGCAGCTGGAAACCCTGGAACAGAGCATGCTTCTGGGAGCCCAACAATCAGCATCCCTTCACAGCTGAGATTCAGCTGGATCCCAAAAAGGTCCTGCTCCATCTGGGCTGATTCACAAGAAATACACAACTAAGGGCAGCAGAATATCAGTCTTGCCCTTACTTTATTTCCAGTAAAAACTATCACTTGGAATCATCCCTTTAGACTAAGCTCTTGCCTAGCTCAGACTGACCCTTTTTCTAGCCCACAATTCCCAGCTCCTGCACCCATCATCCCTCTGCTGGTTTCATGTGTGGGGCTCCCTCCAACCCTCACATGAGCCCTGCCTGTCACCAGTCCTCCTCTTAGGACCTTTGCTGCCCCAGTCAAAACTGGATTCACAATCTTGCCATCAGACAGGCTCCCTGGCCTTTGGTCATCTCAGATGTTTTGGTGTGAGGTCTTCACAAAATAAGAGTGACAATGTGCCCAGAGTGAGCTGCCCCACAGCCCAAACATCAATATGTGTTTACCAGAGGGAGCAGCAGGCTTCAGAAGTTCCATTTCTTTTTGACTGTCCACAAGAGACATGAAACAAGGAGATTAAACACCAGGAATAATCACCTATAAATAAAACTGACTATTTAAATCCACCAAAGCCAGGACATTCATTATGAAACCTCCTGCTCCTCTCCAACACCAGCACAGCAGTGCTTCTGATTTTGTTTACAGCTGCACAGGACAACAGAGCAGCAACCTTCACTTTGAACCTGGCTGTTGCTCTGCCAGGCTGTGGGGAGCCCTCAGTCGCTAATTATCAAAGCCCTGCCCTGACCAAGGGACTGCAGCTGCGGGTTATTGTTTCCCTTCTCCAGAGGAAAATGAGAGCACTCACCGAACAAGCCTATCTACTTAAAAACCTCTGAAAAAGCTGAACTTGAGCTTAAGTGGGAGAGGGTTAAAAAAAAGCCCTGAGATGCTCTTTATGTGGAGCCAGGAACGGGGGATGCAGCAGGAATTTTCAGGCTGTGCCTGGCAGCGGATGCCCTCTGTTGGCATCTTTCAGGAATATGATCCGGCGCACAGGCTGGCAGCTCACACCCCTGCAATTTAGCTAAGCTCGCTTATCCCGTGCCCGCCCGGAACAGCCTCAGCGCGGGTACCGGCACACCGAGCCCCGGAGCCGGTACCGGCACACCGAGCCCCGGAGCCGGTACCGGCACAGCCCGGCCCGAGCCCCAGAGCCGGTACGGACACACCGAGCCCCAGAGCCGGTACCGGCACAGCCCGCCCGGGGCAGCGGGAGCTGCCGGGCCTCCCCCTCGCTCCGGCTCCGGCCGGGAGCTGCTCCTGGCTCGCTTTGCAGCGCACGCCCGGCCCTCCGCGCTGGGTGCAGGGGCAGAGGCTGCCGGAGCAGCAGATTTCCGCAGGGACCGGCGCTGTCAGCAGCGTCGGAGCTGAAGAGGAGCAGAGGGAGCATCAGCGGGGCAGGAAGGCAGTGAGGCACAAGCAGGGGCTCGCAGCACGCAGAAACTGAGTTTGCGGGCGATAATTTCTCCTCTCAAGCCCTTGAATCACATGTATTAAAAAAGCCCCAAACATGCAGCATCGCCTCTCCTGGCTCTTGCTGCTGCCACGCAGCACAACAGGTTGGGAAACTGCTCTGCTGTGGTGGAGCTTCCCCCTGCCCCACACAGCCCCAAAGGCAGGCTGAGGAGGAGCCCGGATAAACAGACAGTTTTAGGGAGAACTTGTGGCCCCAGAATCACGGAATAGCCTGACTTGGAAGGGACCCACAAGAATCATCAAGTCCAAATCCTGGCCCTGCATGGGACACCCCAACAATCTCACCCCGTGCCCAAGCATTGTCCAAACACTCCTGGAGCTCTGTCAGGCCTGGGGCCGTGGTCATTTCCTGGAATAAACCAGCTCAATGCTTCTAGAAGTCACCATGACACATCTTGAAGGACACTTCCTTCCTTGGAGAGAGGCTGGGCACCAAAAGGTGACCTGGAGGGCTCAGTTCCAGTGTGCAGCATCCACCTGGGACAAAGAGCCCACGCAGGGACCCCTGCCTGGCTCAGCCCCCCCTCGTGCTTTACAGTACCACTGAGTTTGCCTCACCTGCCCACCCAGCCCTGCTGAGGTGCCCTGGCCAATAAACAGTGGTGCAAATGGCACTTCTGGCCCCTATATCCGAGTGCCACAAGGGCTGGTGCTCTCTCAGGGCCAGGAGCTGAGGAGCTGCTGGGGTTCCCAGCCCATCCCACTGTACCCAAGCAGGGCCAGCTGCTAAGAACTCGCAGCACCAGAGAGGTTTGTAGGGACGGGCAGATCCAGCATCCATCCATGAGGCCACTTGGTGAGACACAGAGGAGCAGCATAGCCATGAAAAGTGTAGAGACAGTCCCAGGGAGGTTAAGTACTCAGTCTGGGCTTAAGTATCCCCTGAGATGGGAGGCTCAGGTGGGGCTGATCCCGCTGTGAGAGCCCTTTAAGTCTCCCTGCCCTGTCACCACTGGAGGGGTCGCATGTGCATCATGGACAGAGGGTGGCTGTAATTCAGTCTCTGCTGAGGAAGGAGATCAGTTGTTCCCAAGGATTGTTCTCCTAACACAGCATGGCCCGGCTTTGGAAGGGTCAGCTGTGGCTTTGCAGAGTCTTGGGGCTCTGGGCAGCACTCCCCTCTGAATTTGGGGGTCCCACCAATGTGATAAGTGACATCACTCATTGGCATTCACTTTATCAGCAGGAGAAGGTTTTTAAATTGAATATCCCTTTCTCCCAGGAGCAGGGAGAGGGGACCTTTCAGGCTGGGACTAGAGGTGATGTCTCCAGGTGCTGGGTTTTGCCTTAGACACTGCTAAAAGCAAGAGGCACGGGGGGGGCACCATCTCTAAATTTGCCTTTCACAGCAGAACAAAGCTGTGATGCCACTGTTCACCCCATCCTCAACAGCTGTCTTTAAAATAAAGACAATAAAGAACAAACACAACAATTTTAGTGAATGATTTGTGGCTATTTTATTGCCAAAGAAAGCAAAAGAAAACTCTGAACCAGAGGAAATCATAAACAATAAATGATCATTATTCCAGTTACGGTCTCCTTTGCACTTCTCTCTGAGGACACTTTGTAACACAGATTATATATGGTAAGAGTGGATTTACCCTTGGAGGGGATCTAAGTACCTCTTTCCTAAAATGAGTTGTAATCTTGTTTTAATGGTAGATAAAAAACAAGGCACAGACACGGCTTGTCTATTTGTAAGCAGGGGGAAACTTGTAAATCCTATTTTGGTATTTTAAGGATAACCTAAATAGCTGATAATCAGAAACATGAATAATCTTAAGTAAACCCTATGAATCCACTGCAAATACTTAAGTCACTGATTCAAAAGAAACCATAGGAAGATGCACCTTAAGAAAGGCATATCAAAGAATGTAACAATGTTTATATCTGAATAAAATCACAGTCTTGCCCTGTGACTGAAGTTTGGGCAGTCTCTCAATTTCAAGAAAAAATTTCTAACCAATTTGGTGTTTCCTGGATAAACTCTCAGTATTATGAGTTATAAAAGCATCTGATATCCCCTTAAAGCTGAAACATGGAACGGTTTGGGTTGGAAGGGATCTGAAAGATCTCTCATTCCAACCCCCCTGCCATAAACAAAAACACCTTCCACAATCCCAGGGTGCTGCAAGCCCCATCCAACATGGCCTTGGACACTTCCAGGGATGGGATAGCCACAGCTTCTCCAGGAAATTCTCAGAGCATTTTAAGAGATTTTCATTTATTCAGTCAATTTTCTGAGTAATTCTTCCAGTTTCACCAGAGTTTAATAGTGACTGAAATTCTGTTTCCAATAAGCCCAGACGACCTCACTTTCATGTATAGAAACCTTCCAGCTCTCCAAATAGATTTTAATTTAGTTAATTCTTAAAGAGCGCCTTGAAACTTGAGCAGCCATTAAAGAAGTTATTGTCCTTTTTTTCCTAACAGCGTTTACCGAGGTGCCTCTTGACAGAGGACTAATTCCCCAATTAATGTAAATATTCCTTTCTTCATATCAGTGCCTGACTGCAGCAGCACCTGACCTTGCTGTATCGTACCTGGAGCATCTCCCCAGCCACAAATCCAGTGCAGGGGGAGGAGGTGCTGGGAATATCTCACAGATGCACAGCACTTGTCATTTCAAACATTTAAGGAATCACCCAAGCTTTACAGCAACAAGAGGGAACACGAGCTGAACAGGAGTAACAAACACCTTCCACAGCCTGATTTCCTGTCCTCAGTTTGGTTTGCTTTGAAGTCTTGAATGTGTTTATAGGCAAAATTACTTTCAGTAAGAATAATATACATCTCACTTCTTTTGACTGAATATATATTTTTTGACTGTATATATTTTTCCTTAACTAAAAAACAAAAGCCTGATTTTTTATCATATGGATCTGATAACACATTCCTACATTTTTCCTTAATTTTCTGGAAGGTTTATTTTTTTGCAATAAAACTCACATCTCTTCTAAATTACTGTCCTATACGCTGGTTTGTTGTTTTTTTTTCCTCTTGTTAGTTGTTGCGCATTGACCAAATGGTTTCTGGCTTTACAATCTGTCACCAGTGCTACATTTACAGCTTGCAATTAAGAGCTTCAATTAAATATTTTGCACAAAGATGCATGTTCCAATAACCAATCCTTATATATTTTCCAAAATATAACAAAAAAAAAAAAAAAGATAAGAGTATTGAAAAGCAAACCAAGACTGAAGTTAGAAAGATGGCCTTTAGGGCCTGGATAAATATTCAGAGTGTTTTCTAGCCACGGATGTTATCGCTTTTGATACTGAGGTTGCCCTTGGATGACAGAAGGCAGAATTTTTTCTGGATTTCCATAAATGAGACTGAAAGTCTTCTTTGGCAAAGCTGGGCTGATATTCACGGCAAGCATCCCGGATATTTTTAAAATGGCATGTTTTTGATGACTTAGCATATGTTAGCATGGCATACATTAGCAGTGCTCCAAGGCATTTCCCTCGTCAGTGCAGATATCATCCCCTTAATTACTGTAGGAACCCCCATGCTCTTCTCTCTTTCCCTTACAGGGCTCTGAGTCACGCCAGAGGTTTCTCCTGGTCCCCATCATGCCCCCAGGTGAGATCAAGGTCTGCCTGATGCCCGCTCACCTGGAGGTGTGAGAGGAGCAGGTCCCCACAGCCACAAAGCCTTTGTGCCTGTGTCACCACCCCAGAGTGGATTTGACACCCACGGTGGGTTTGGTGGCCGAGTGCCAGCAGCGGGGACCAAGATTTAGGGACAGAGCAATCTGCTGGGTGACTGGAGTGGCCAAGTGCCACCAGGAGGTGCTTCCCAGGAGCAGCAAAGCTGGCATCTCCGGCACAGCCCCGGGTGGGAGGGAAGGAGGACAGCACGCTGTCCTGGAGCCTCCTGCTCTGCTGTGGCCTGAGCAGAGCAGATGTCAACCAAGCTGGGCTCCTTCCCATGCCCTGGCCGCGGCAGCGGGGCTTGGCAGCCTCCCAAGGACACAGACAATGGGAGGCTGACTGTCTGCACACCATTTCACACTCACTTGGCATGGAGTATTCTCTTCTGCCTGGCTCTTGGAAGCAGCACGGGGCTGCCTGGCGCCCGTCCTGACACGGGGCTGAGGAGCAGGGTAAGGCTGGGGCCTCTCTCTGCTCCTCTCCTCGGCTTCTGCCCATCTCCCAGCAGTTACTGTGTGCTCCTGCTTCTTCATTAAACAGTGATTCTGCAAAGGAAAACCCAGTGATTTCCTGCAGACACTCATCAGAGAGGGTCTCCAGGCTGGACCAGCTCTGTGCAGGCCACTTGCACCCGAAGGCTTCTCTGTTCAGACTCTGGGGGTCCATTTGGGATGGACGTTTCCCTGCTGTCTGCTGCTCTCTGGTGGAGATGCTGCTTTCAGGCTCACTGCCAGACTGTTGAATGCCTTCTCCTGTACTTCTTCACCTCCTGACCCAGAAAACCAGGTGCTGGAGGATGCCTTTCCTTAAAAATAAAAAACACGACCCCTAAAACCAGCAGATGAACCTAAGGGCAAAGGTTTTTCCTTCTCTGCTCAAATCCCCCTCTGGTGCTGCAGAGCAGCCAGCAGCAGCTGGGATGCTGGCAGGGGTGAGGGCTCACATCCCGCCCCAGAAGGTTGTCACTCTGTCACCTCCCAGGTGACCATGGCTCTGGAACATCCCCCTCCTGCCAGGCCTGCAAAAGCTGCAGGAGCCATTTAACCAAAGGAAAAACATTAAATCAAACATTTTCCCAGTTTGCCTGCAGTGCAGCAGTGCATGCTGGGGCCACACAGGGCAGTTTCCAGCGATGCNCTTCAGTCTCTTCTTCCAGGTCTCCCCTGAGCTGCCCTCCCCACCCCTGCCTTTGGCTGAAACTTTCAGTCCAATCCAAACCCCAGGCATACAAGAAATTGCTATGAACATCTCCCTCCACAACTGGCTCTATAAACAAGCCTTGCATTACCCCCAAAAAATTCCACTTTCTTTCTTTTCCAGACTGCTTTTTTCCTTGTGAATTATTTCTTCCAGTTCTCACCATTCCTGTTGCTTCCCCCTGATTTCTCTGCCGTTCTCCCGCCTCTTCCTTCCCATGTGGAACTCCTGCGGCCGTGGAGCTCTGCTGTGGCACCCTCAGTCCCTGGGATTAATGATGTCTCCTGCATCATCTGCCTTCTTACACAACCTGGGATGATGTTTGTCATTTTGTACCAGTGCAGCATCACTGAGTTTTTCACTTAGTGGAACAAAATCAACCTTAGATCTTTTTCTGCTCAAGTGCAGCCTGAGCTCACCTGTGCGCTCCATCAGCCCAGGGCATGTTACTTTCTGTCTGTCCCAGCTGAATCCCAGCCTCTTATTTTTTCAGTCCATTTCTTCAGTTTGTCACAGAGGTGGTTAAAGAAGGGTATCCTAGGCAAATGCATGGTCTCCAAGATTCTTGTCCTTGGCACCTTCCAGATAACTGTAAATAATGCATTCATATCTTTCCATCAGGATTTTTCATGAACTGAGGATAAACTGGTGGGTCTATAATTCCCCATATTCCCAATAATTATAAAAGTTAGGCATTTTTTGTCCCTTTTCAATCTTCTGGTGCATCCAGGGATAACCACTAATGACTCTGAGATTGCCATAACCAGTTCTGCAAGTATCCATGCCTTAAATTCACCAGGTTTGGAATAATCTTCCCAGGAAGGTTTTCCTCCTTGCCTCTGTCAGTCAGCAGCTGGCTTATCACCAGGAACAGAAGGGATTATATCCCTTGTAAACATTTTATCCTCTTATCTACGGATGTCCATTATCTGTCCATCACTCAGGAGCCCTTGCCCTCCGTGGGTTTTTTGTAGCACTGAGTTGCACAAGTCAGACTCTTCCTCACACCCAAATTTCTGTGTAATCAGAGCCAGCAGCACAGGATGAGTGGCATCAGTCACAAGCAGCAATAAGGGAATTTTGATTAGATATGAGGAAAAACTTTCCCAAGGGTGGTTGAATGGAGCTTGGATGAAGTTCCAACCCTGGAAGTATTCAAGACCAGGATGGATGTGGCTTTGGACAGCCTGGTCCAGTGGAAGGTGTCCCTGCCCACGGCGGGGGTTGGAACAAGATCATCTTCCAGGTCCCTTCCAACCCAAACTGTTCTAGGATTCTACAACAAGGGTGGTTGAAGAGAGCTTGGATAAAGCTCCAACTTTGGAAGTGTTCATGGCTCAACCGGGCCAGGCCTGAGCAGCCTGACCCAAGTTAGACCTGCTTTGGGCAGGACTTGGACCCTTCAGAGGTTCCTTCAGTCTGTGGTTTTGCAGTGCAGCGTTTTCTGTCCAGTTTCCTTCCTCCAGCAGTGGTTGAAGCTCCTGCTACATCCCTCCTTTTTGGTTTAACCACATATCCCTCCTGGCCAGGCTAAACCATCTTATCAGGGTGGAGATGTGCATTGGGAAGCTTTGGGGATTGAGAAGCTGGCTTTACTCTAATAGAAAGGGTAGGGGAGTAGGAGGAAGTAAGAGACAAGTTAAAAACCTCTTTTATTGAAAATTCCAGTCTGGCTGTCACTGCTGGAAAGGGATCTTAGACAACAGAGCTACTTTCAGTTCAGTCTTTCAGCTTTCTCAACAATAGGAGATCAAAACCAAAATAAGAAGCGAATTTTAAGTATCTGAATATCTTAATAGGAAAGTCTCCAGGAATTCCTCATCTACTTTTATCTGCAATTACACATTAACATTGGAGACTGGAATATTTTCCAGGTGCAAACAGTACAAGGTCTTGTCATCTAGTTTTGCTGTCAGAGCCCCCCAATCTATTTTTTTGTTTCCCCCCCTCTTATCAGCATCATCACCTGATGAGGACACAAGGAAGAGAAATGCCCAGGAAGGGCTGTGAAGGGAGATGATAAGAAGATCTTTGCACTCCTGTGTGCTTGCCCGGCCTCTTATTGACAGAGCCTCCAAGATGCTCGCAGATAGCCTTGCTGCAGGTCACAGTTCCCTGAGATTTATTCCAGTGCCATGGAAAAGTGAGGAGGGTGAGGGCAGAGCAAGTGAGGACTGAAAATGTTGCTGCGGGTAAAGTGATTATAAAAAGAATTTCTTTTTTAATGCAAAAACCTCTAGCCTGACAAAGGCTCCATCTCTGGGAGAGGTTTTTCACCATCCAGGCCCCCACCCCTTTGCATCAGAGCGCAGCAAAATGTACTTGGAAGAGCAGCGAGTTCGTTTTAACCGATAGCATTCAGTGCTTTTTACTGTGCTATTCATCCACATGACAAAGCTGAGAGGGGAGCCCATACTTCTTCCTGACTTTTTATTGCTTTTCAGCCCAGTGGGAACCAGCAGACATGAAAAAAACGTGGTTTAACCGCAAAATATGTTTAAGCTCTTTTCTTTTTCTTTTTCTTTTTTTTTTGGCATGTCAGGGAAAAGGAGGAGGGGGAGCGAATAGCAGTGGCAGAGCAGCCAGGAACTAACAGTCATGAAATTAAACCAAAACCCAGCCAAAATCCTAGTGCTTGTGAGCCTGATCCTACACAGAAAGGGTGAGGTTTGAAGCTGAGGATTAGTGACAGCCTTCAAATGCTGGGATCACCGTGTCATCCTAGAATCCCAGAACGGTTTGGGTTTGAAGGGACCTTAAATCCCATCTCGTTCCACCCCCGTCCATGGGCAGGGACGCCTTCCACTATCCCAGGCTGCTCCAAGCCCTGTCCAGCCTGGCCTTGGACACTTCCAGGGATCCAGGGGCAGCCACAGCTTCTCTGGGCACCCTGTGCCAGGGCCTCAGCACCCCCACAGGGAAAAATTTCTTCCTAATATCCAACCTAAATCTACACTCTGTCAGTGGGAAGCCATTTGCTCATGTCCTGTCATTACAGTTCCTGATGAAGTCTGACTCAATGTGGCTTTTTCCTCTCAATTCCAAGTAGTTTTTTAATGTATATTTACACATTTAATGTTTTCTAAATTAGAGAAAGAACCCTCTGCTTAGCAGAGCTGTTGCTCATGCGTATCACACCAGGAAAGTCTAAGAAATAAAACAGTATTTACATGATCCCAGATGTTTCCTTTATTTGGTTGACTTGAAACTAAACCCTCAGATTGACCCAAAACACAAGCATTTCATTAACCCTTTGAAAAGAAATCTTTACATTTTATCAAACAACAACAACAACAAAAATAAACCTGCCTTTGATTTAGGAAATAGTTTTGTGAAGAACAAGGATGTTTTCAGCAGTTCCCCATCAGAACAACATCAAAAAGTTGTGCCTGGCTGCACAGTCCCCTCTGTACCCCCTCCTGCCACCACCCCCAATCCCCAGCTTTAATGGGGAGCAGGGAGCACCAAAATCTGCCCCTCCAAGAGATCAACAGAGGCTTTCCCAACACGCGCCCGCTCCCGGCTATGAACAACACAACTCCCCGCCAGCGCCACACTCTGCTCCAGAGTCTTTTAAGAGTTTCTTTTTCTCATAACCTCTCCTGATAAAGTGATTCTCTCCAGCTGAGCCCAGGCTGGCTTCAGTCGGGCTTGTTCAAGGCAAACATATTAACTCCTTCCCCGCCGAGAGCCTGCACAGGCGTCCTGGGGTGCAGGGCAGGGTTTGGAGCGTGCTGCGCTCGGTGCTGCGTTTGCTGGGGTGGAAAGAGCCTTGGCACTGAAGTTACTTTGAATAATTGAAAGGGCTGTTTTGGGGAAAGATGGGTTATTTCTGCGAGATCACTTTTTACTAGTAAAGTGTGCCTTGGACAGGAGAGTTGGGATAACTCATCCAGTGTCTGCAGCTGAGAGGGAATTATTGATTTGCTTATTTTTTACCAACAGTCATCAAAAGCATTTGATTCTTGTTAAAGCACTGTCATGTTTGAGGGGTGGGTGCTGTGGTCAGTGCCAGGCACAGACAGGACTGTTTTGTTTTCCATTCCAGAGCTGCATCAATCCAATTACAGACATTACGCCTGATCCACGTGTAGAGGGAAGGGCTCCTCTGCTTTTAAGTGATGTCGAGTGACCGGGCCCCTGGTGACAGCCACAAGCACTGTCCTCCTCCCAACAGGCCAGTTTGGATGGAAGGTGCCCCTTCCCATGGCAGTGGGGTTGGAATTAGATGATCTTTAGCGTCCCTCCCAACCCAAACCACTCCATGATCCTCTGATTCTCTGATTGCTGAAAACCTGGCTCAATACATGAGGGACAAGATCATCCTGGGGTACTTCTCTTTGTGGGAAAAAAAAATAGGGAATACCAACCCTCCCTTCCCCAGGCTGGAGCACAAGAGTAAACGAAGAGTAAATTGTTCAGAGATGATCTATTTTGGCTCAGAAATCTGCTCAGGAACTTTTTTCCTAATGTCTTTTTCCCAATCAGGCAGCGCTCTCCCAGCCTGCCTCCTAATGACCAGCATTAGTTTGCATTAGATGGATTTGTGATGATTTCTTTCTGCCTGGCTGCTAAGCCTGCGAGCGATTCAAATGAAGTTCTGCTCCCTGTGCCCCATCTGGCAAGAGCAGCTCCCCCGTTTGGGTTTGCTGCCTCCTCAGCTGCTCTCCCTCTCCCACATCCCACAGTGGTTTGATCTGCCTGGATTTTGGAGTCCCTGGGTGCTCACAGACACCTGCCAGGGCTCGGTGCATCCCAGCCCCAGTCAATCCAAACAGCTTGCTCTTGGATGCAGGATGGGGACTCCCAGGAGAGGGCCAGGGAGAAAAGGTTGGTGTTCAAGTGCTGCTTTGCAGGAGCAGAAAAGAGAAGGTGCTGTGGTTCCCCACTGATGTGCTGCAGGGAAGTGGAACCCATGACAGAATCATGGAATTGTTTAGATTGGAAAAGCCCTCAAAGATCACTGAGTCCAACCATTAACCCAGCACTGCCAAAGCCACCAATAACCATGTCCCCAAGTGCCACATCTAACCAGCTTTTAAATCTCTCCAAAGCATGATAACTCCAGCACTGCCCTGGGCAACCTGTGCCAGTGCTTGACAATATTTTCAGAGAAGAAATGTTTCCGAAAATCCAATCTAAACCTTCCCTGGTGCAACTTGAGGCCATTTCGTCTTCTCTTGCTTGGTACCTGGGAGAGGAGACTGGCCCCCTCCTGGCCACGATCTCCTGTCAGGTACTTGTGGAGAGCATCAGCCAGGGAGAGCCGGGCTGGTCACCCCTTGGGGATAACAGGGGGTGGGACCAGAGAGTGACCCTGAGGTGGGAGCTGAAGCCCAAACCTTGGCCCCCACCATCACTGTCTCCTCTCACACCCTGTTGATGCAATCACCTGGATTAAGAGAGAAAGAAAGGAGGTTTTTGGGAATGTGGCAGGTTATGCTGAGGTCTGTCCATTCTCCCTGCCAGCACAAGGTCACAGTTCCTTCACAGGGTGGTAGGAGGTGGAGCTTTAGCTTTAGAGATGGAAAATATATTAAATAAGGTGAATCAGAACCTCCTTCCCCTCTCTCTGGCCTCAGCTCCCACCTGGGGGGAAGTTATTTAGGAGAAGAGGGGGGGATCCTTTTTGAGATGCCAGAACCAGAGTGGGGCAGGGGAGGCAAGAAATGCACCTTATCATATCTACCCAGAGGCTGACTCACATTTAGGCCTGCTCTCTCCTGAACACATGTGCTAACAGGAGACAACATCAAGGTTCATCTTGACCATCCACCAAGGTACCCTGTCACCACAGGGATCTTAAAACATGTCAGGTTATGCATATTTCAAACCACCCTGTCTTTTCTGGCAGCAGAGACAAGGCCAGAGGGCCTGGGAGAGAAATGGCATCGGGTTTGTGTCCTTCTCAGTGCTTCTTTGAAAACATTTGGTTTCTGCACCCTTGAGGTGACGCTTGGTTGCTGTCAGAGATGTCTGATGGCTGAGGACAGCATGGATGGCTGTAAAGAGGTGTCACATCAGAGCAGCAGTGATTCTTCTCTCTTCCCATTGCCCCTCCTCATCCCTGGCACTGGGCTAATGACACCACCAGGTACCCAGCCACGGGGAATTGAGCCTCTTGTTTTTTCAGTGAAAATGAATGAAAAGTGCCTGCTGGGTCACATAAAACTGTCAAAAGAACACTCGGGGCTTCCTGTGAGAGGGATAATAGTTAAGAAAGCTGAAATTCTGAGAAAAAGGGATTATGAATCACCAGTAATATTTACAGTGCGAATCCCTATTCCCTATATTTCCACTTGATTCTTTCTCCTTTCCAGGGCAATTATCTCCAGGAACACACAGCAGAGCCCCATGGTACATAAATAAACCAAACCCGAAGTGCTTGACAGAGCTCATAGACACCTTGCACCCCTGGCCCTGTCACCTGCTCCAAACAAGGGGGATGAGAGCAAACAGGGTGTCCCTTGGAGGTGGCAGGGTGTCCCCTCAGCTGTGCAGTGAAGCTGCCTGTGGCTTAGCAAAGCATCCTACACCAAATCATGTGGGGCTGTGAAGCTGGCAGAACATCTGGGCAGCTGTGCTCAAGCACCACAGCTCTAAATGATGTTTAAGCTTTATATTCTGGAGTTATGCGTCCTCAGGTGGTGCACAGACCTTCCAGGGCTGTCCCACCTGGGGTTAAAGGGTGGCTGAGCATGTGCAGCCCAAAGCAAAGCACTCCCCTTTTTGATGCTCATCAGCACTTCTTCCTTGGAGGTGGCCAAAGACAGGGATGGGCAGTTGCCAAGGGAGAGCAGCACAACCCTGGATGAGAAGGGACTGTGAAGTGGGACAGGGAATATGCAAAAAGGGGAAGAAGCAAATGGTGGTTTGTGCTGGGCAGGTGCCAGTTGAAAATGTAAGAGCAGATCAAACACAGGCGGGTTAATGAGAGCGCCATTCCCAGGCCTCCCAAAGTGGGGAGAGCAAGAACAGGCTGGACGGCAGGCACTGAGTGATATTCTGTAATTAGCTGGCAAATAGAATATGATCTTTAGTGTAATTGCTCGGAATAATGTCTCGCAGCCCCGATCCGTGCATCACGCACCGAGCGCTGCATCCCAGCTGCCACAGCAACTTCGCTTCCCTTTGTTTCCCCTTGCCTGTCATTTCTAATCACATCGTTCCCAAATTTGATTGCATCATCTGCGAGCGTTAGTTGCCAGGGCAACCCCACAAAGTCATTAGAGGCATGAGATGAATACCTTACCCCCTTTGAGGACAGGTTATCTGGCCATCCCATAGTGACCCCCAACTCGCATTCCTTTGTCCCTTTTCAAACAGATGTAAGACCAGGTGAGAGGCTCATCCCTGACTTCCGTGGGAGCAGGAGCGATGCAGGGAACTGTCACTCAAAGGTTGGACAAAAAGATCTGAACAAATGGAGCAACTCAACATTAGAAGTGAGGCCCCCAGCCAAGCCACACTGCTGCTCAAAGCACAGGGCTGGAGTGATGGTGGCTGGACAAGTCACCTGTCCCAGACCTCACCGTGGCCATTCCCTTCCATAAACACAGGGTAAGCTGTGGTCTGTGTGGGATTTGTGCAGCCAAGGGGAATATGTGTGCATCTGGACAGGGGATGGCACACATGGCCTGTCACACATGGCCTGTCACAGCTCTCCTGGCCAGAGAAGTGGCGCTGGAGACTCAAGGCCAGGTTGGATGTGGCTCTGACCAAGCTGCTCCAGTTGAAGATGCTGAAGGGGGTTGGACTAGACGGCCTTTAGAGGTCCCTTCCAACCCACACCAGTCCAGATTCTATGATTCTGTGTCATGGAAGAGGCTTCAACAGGGTCCATCAGAGCGTGCAGCTGGTGCTGGTGCAGTGTGTGAGTGCTGGGCAGCAGAGCCACCTCCAGCTCCATCTGTCCCCTCTTCTTTGCCATGGAAGTGTGAGGAAGTTTCCACTGTACGTGCACATCAGTGCATGCAACATTCAAGCTTTGCTCTGGGTGCACAGGGGAGCCTCTGGGTGAAATCCGTGGGTGGGAGGTCTGCAGGGGCCAAAGGGGTAGAGCTGGTGTGGCCCCTCACAAGCCCTGGATGTGGCAGGGTTTGGCATCACCCCCAGCCCCAACGTTTCAAACACTTTCTCTCCCAGCAGAGCTTGAAGCCCTCCTCATCAGCGCTCCCGCTCTCCATCCCAGCCCTCACGTTCTGCAGCACCATCCTTGCAGCAGAGCCAGCTTTCCCCTTTTCCACACCAGCACCTCCTTGAACCTGCAGCCAGGACGGTGTGCTCCCAGCCCCCAACAGAGCAAGGCAGAGAGATGGAAGATATTGTTTTTCAGGTGGAATAGCTTCCAAAATGCTACATTTGCAGTCAAAGTGCTGTTTGGAATGCATATGAACCACTGCCTGCAGCAATGAGAAACAAAGCCATTAAAGTTTAGATAGCAGTGTTTTTATTTTTAACCAAATGAGTCAGTCTCCCCCCCAGCTCTGAGCAGGAGAGGGAGAGAAAGTTGGGCAGGAGAGTTCAGAAAGCCTTAACCCCACTGGGACCCTGCTGCAGGGAAGGTTCAAGCAGTCTGCTCTGTTTAATTGTGCCCAGAAAAAGTATTTAAGCTGAAGTTGTTGTTTTGATGGTGCCTTGCCAGGGTGGAAATTTTATTTGTTTCCCTGGATTATAATTTTAAAATATAGTTTCAGGACACTTAATGCATCTCTCTTCCCTCCCCACATCCAGAAGGCCTCATGTTGCCTTTCCTTCTCCTGCATCCTGGGCTGGGGGAGGTGAGCACCCATGTGTTTCCCAATCTGGAAGGTGGGTTTGGGATACTGCAGGCTTCCCTTTGAGGCTTGCCTGCTGATAAGAACATGCTGAGGGAGGAGGATGACCCCGGGAGGCAGCCTGGTGTGGTGCTGCGTGTCTGTGGTGTCTGCGTGTGTGAGGTGGGTGCACTCCCTGCCACACCCAGGCCAGGCTGCAGCTCCTTGCTGAGCACGTCCAGCACCAGGCACGAACTGCATTTCTACAAGACCATGGTCCTGGCTACTCCTCCAGCAGTCTCCCTCTCCATCCCAGCCTGTTTCCAAGGTTCCTATCCCTGCAGCATCTCTAAGAAGATGTATCCAGCTGTTAAAAAATGCCTGTGCTCGTGCTGTCATCCTGAGCTGCCGCAGGAGGCTCAGCCCTGCAGCCCCAGGCACCTCAGCACATCCTTAATTTAAACCTCAGGCCCTCGTGCTGAATTGGGCAGCAAGTGCTTGGCCACTTGCAGGAGAAAAACCCCAAATCCACAGAAAATTACAAAATTACATTCCTGCCTCTATTTATTGGTTTTCCATGCCATATGGAAATTTATGTAAATACACAAATGAGAAAGAGGCCCCGGAGCACTGGTGAGTTTGCCAATGAGCCACCAGTGCTCCAAACATTGGCCATTGTTGATGCTTTAGGAGATCAGAGGGAGAGAAATGAATTCTGGCTCCAAGAGTTGTCCAGAGACGTGGCTTCTTTTCTTTTTTTTGACACAATATCTGCTGTTCTCCTGAAAAGCCATCCCAGCCTCCCCCAGCTGCTCCAGTGACTGATGGCTGTTCAGCCCCATCCCAGTCAGGCTCAGAAAATCAGGCTGCTCCTGTGCCTTTGGATGTGGAGCAGGGTTTTTGGCAGGCAAATTGTGTTTACCAAATTCTGCACGTGAAGGGTGTGAACTGGTAGAGGAGCAGTGCACGGCGAAGTTAAAACTCAAGGAATGTGCCCATTCTAAGCCACTGATGGGGGCTTGGGGCTCTTCTACTCCACACAGGAATAAGGCTTGGTCCCACATGGGCTTCTCAAATGACTCCAGTGCTTTTCTGGAAGCAGAGGTGGCAGCAGGAGGCAGAAGGAGAAGCTTATCAACCCTTATATTTTTTATTTTTGGATCCCACACCTTGGGAAACAGGAAAAAACACAATGAGCCAGGTACCATTATCTGAGCTTGGCTGGACCAGAAGTTCATATCCAAAGTGTGAGTTTTGAGTAGCTTTTTATACATATACAGACATTTACATGTATATTAAAAATGTATGTCTGGCTATGTATGTGACTAATTTGTGTATATCAGTTTTAAAAAGTGGTTCACTTACAGAATCACATCTTCCTCTCATTTTCCTTGCTTTTTCTAAGACTCAGCAGTCTTTTTTTTTTACAAGATGAGGTTTGTTTTTATTATTATTTTTTGACTCAGCTTGGGAGGAAAGCTAGG
This sequence comes from Edolisoma coerulescens, assembly GCA_013397115.1. Classification (NCBI taxonomy): domain Eukaryota; kingdom Metazoa; phylum Chordata; class Aves; order Passeriformes; family Campephagidae; genus Edolisoma; species Edolisoma coerulescens. Next base: position 1,295,309 of record VWZW01002782.1, read on the forward strand.
ATCTGCAGAAGACAGGGAGAAGTCTGAGCAAAATCTTCCCAGTAAAAAAAAAAAAGCTGCTTCTGTGAATTAAAGCTGGAGAAACACCTCTCAACTATGCATTTTCCCTGCTTGTTATTAATTAAATTCAAGTTCAAATATTTTTGGCATAAACATTACCATTTGTGCTTTGAACATGTATAATGCTTCATATGTGCTAGATGCTGTTAGTGTTTCAAAAGATTTATGTCTTGAGTAAATTATGATTTGGGTAATTGCATTCTGTCCACCCAAATCTATCCTGCAGCTCCACTGGACTGTGGAATCCACCTTCCCTGCCTGGCCTGCGCCGCTCTGTGGTGCTGCCATGTGTGATTAAACATCTGCTGCCCGTTCCCTGTGGGAGTGGGGATGCGTTTCAGTGGAAGGGTCAGGGTAGGTGAGGTGACACCACTCAGCAGAGGTCTGCCCACAGCAGGGAAAGGCAGGAGTGTTGAGGCCATAGTGGATGGAGTAGGTGGGAATGGATTTGATTTCCATCAAGCTCACAGCTCCATTTTGGGCTGGGCAAGGATTTCATAAGAAGCTCCAGATTTTGTGTGACTAATGTTTGGCTCCTCACCAGCCTCAGCTGTGCCTGGACTGGAGAACAAGCACACCCTCAGGCTGGTGGATGCTCTCTGGGAAGAGGAGGGGAATCCCACAGTGGTGGTGCCTTCCCATGATGGGTTGAACAGATGCTGATGTCAACAGGGGACTCAGACTCTCATGGCATTTCTCTTCAAGCTCCCCATCCCTGCCCATTAGGCTTTGCAGTTTTGTGTAGGGATAGCCGAGCTGGCCACGGTGTGCTGGCCCGCATGCGGGCTGTGCTCTGGCCAAGGCTTCCCTGTGTTTCACTGGTGAGCTCCGTAACTCCATGGGTGCATGGAAATCCATGGGCACATCAGCTCTGCAGGTGCACAGGGAAACGAGCACAGTGCCTTGTGTAGGGGACTGAAATGGTTCTGAAATGTGGGCCATATCAAGTTCTGGAGCTCAATTGTTTGGTGGAAACAGCCCTGAACCCTTAAAACGTTTTGAGTTGAGTCTGTAAAGTCACTTTTCACTTGCTTTAGGCTTCTCTTAGCTCTGCAGTGGGCACCAGCTCTGACACAGACAAAGCAATGAACGCCCACAGCTCTGTCTGAAGGGTCCCCTGAAGTGCCTGCAGAAACTGGTGCATTTGGAGTAAAAAAAGACAGAAAAGCCTCCATCAAGACAGATTTCCTTCCCTGGAGTTATTTCACTTGTGGTATGAGTGGAAACAGCAAGTTCCCACTTCAGTCAACAGCTCTTGGGAGGGGTCTGATGTTCAGCAAATGCTGAGGCTCCTTCGGCTCCTCCAGGGTCTCAGCAGAAACACCGGGTGTTGCTCGGTGCTGTGCTGTGAGCCCCGAGCTCTCCCAAACAGGGAGGGGAGAGGAAGGAGCACAGTGATGTGTTTGTCCTTTAGCTCTGAGTAGGCTGGGAGCAGGAGCAGGTAAATGGAATTTGAATCTCTTTTTTTCCATTTTTACCACAGTCACTTGGGTCCAGAGCTGCAGCTGTAAGAGGAGAGACATGATTCTACTGATAAAAGCAGGAGAATCAGCCTTCAAGGGCTCTCCAGTGGGCTGGGACTAACATGAGTCATCAGTCATGGTGGTGACTGGGGGTATTAACATACTTTTGACTAACATTTGCCAGCACGAATGCAAAGTAGAATGAATCTGACAAATCCAGAGTTATCTTTCCTCCTCTGCTCCGGGCAGTTATCAGAACATAGAACTCAGAACTTCTGCTGGGGCAGGTTTCGTGTTCATCCTCAGAGTATGTGCAGCCCGGGATGTCCTGTACACAGCTGGTCCTCCAGGCAGGACTTTTTTTGCAGAGCCTGTTGATTCACAGTCATGGGCATTTTTGGATCATTTTCCATCTTTTTCAGCTTGCTGTGGCTGTCACTTCCAGCAGGTCTGTGGATACGTGGATGCAATGGCCACAGTGCATTCACCAGGGAGCTGGGCAGCACAGATGTGAAAGGGCTGACATATCCAGATGTGCAGGGCCTGCTGACATCTGCTGTGGAGGTCATCTGTGCATTTGGATTTCTGTTGTTGCTACTCCTAGCAAGGGAGCGGACAAAAATAAGTCCTCAAACTCACCCCAGATGAAGTTCTCAGGTGGAGAAAAAAGACACCTTTCACCATTCTCAAATATACGGTACAGGTTGCCCAGAGAAATTGTGGACATTCCATTCCTGGAAGTGTTCAAGGCCAGATGGAGCTCTGAGTAACCTGGTCTAGCAGAAGGTGTCCCTGCTCATGGTGGTGGGGTTGGAATGAGCTGATCTGTAAGGTCCCTTCCAACCCAAACCATTCTGGGATTCTGTGGTAGCCTTACAATGAGCCTGTCTTGGGGTGCGGATTACCTGGCACACCACTGTAGCAGGGGATGCTGTTGAAAACCTATGGAACTAGGAATAACAAAAATAAATGCGGGCAACAGAACCACTGAGAAGCTTCCTCTGCTGAGAGCTGGCTTGTGAGTCCTTGGGAATTACTGTTTTTCCTGGTAAATTCATCCGTTTTTGAGAGTAGGAAACGTGACCTCACTGTACTCACAGAAATTTGCTATTTTATACGTTACTGCCAGCATGGATCTTAATCAACCAGAAAAACTCAAAATGACAAACAAACAAGAGACAGCTTTGCTATCTGAGGTTCATTAGCTCCTAGCGACCTTTCAAATCCGCAAGAAACCAAAGAGAAATGTTCAGAAAACGGGAGGGCTTTCAAGGCATTTTGCCAGTAATTTCCACCTATTCCCCAGTTCCCCCTCAATAATGAATGGCATTTCTTGATTGTTTTCCCAAGATTTGCTTTTATCTGAGCAAATGTGGACTGGAACTTTGACCCACACCATACGAGGATGAGAGGCAGAGTCTCCCTGGAGGAATGGCGCACACGTTGTGTCTTGCAAAGTTATTTGAAGCCGACTTTCAAGGGCATCGTTGTCTCCATCTGGGAGGCTGCAAATGTGAGCAAAGGGCAGCCTGGCTCATGCTTGGCACAAGCACACACCAGGGAGCCATCAGCACTCTGTGCTGCAGAGGTTACGTGTGGGTTCATGAGGAGCCAGCACGAACCTGGGCTCTGGAATGCATCCAGCACTGAGAAAGGAAAGTAAAGTAAGCTGAATGTGGATGATACATTCTGTGGGGTGCCCCTGGGTCATGAGAGCCAGCAAACAGAAAGCAGAGCCAGGGAGCATCACTTCATGGATACAGACAGGCCAGTTCCAGGGTGCTTCTCCATGGCAGGCTCCCAGGGCCAGCTTCTCAGCTGGGGTGAATAGACCCCACTTTTGGTCTACCTGAGCTTACCCCTCTGTACTGGTAGTTTTCCTTCCTGGGGGATTTTGAACTGGTGGGCTTTCTTGCCTAGCAGAGGAACAGAGGAATTCCTTCATGGAATCAAGAATAGTTTGGGTTGGAAGGGATCTTAAGTATAATATCATTCCAATGTCACTGATAGGGGCAGGGACACCTCCCACTATCCCAGGTTGCTCCAAGTCCCGTCCAACCAGGCCGTGGACACTTCCAGGGATCCAGGGGCAGCCACAGCTTCTCTGAGCACCCTGTGCCAGGGCCTCACCACCCTCACAGGGAAGGATTTCCTCCCAATATCCAATCTAAACCTACCCTCTGTCAGTTTGAAGCCATTCCCCCTTGTCCTGTCGCTCCAGACCCTTGTAAATAGTCCCTCTCCATGTTTCTTGCAGGCTCCCTTCAGGTCCTAGAGGGCCACGATTAGGTCACTCCAAAACTTCCTTTCTCCAGGCTGAGCAATCCCAATTCTCTCAGCCTTTCATGAGGCACAGAATCTGTCCTCTCACCAGTCCTTCATCTTGAGACCTTGTCACCTTGTCCAAGTAGAACGATGACAAGGATCATTGCTGGGGTGGAAAGAGGAGGACTGTTTTAACCATAAGTAAAACCACTTGAGGCCATGTTGTATCTTCTCAGAAAGTGCTGCTCTGCTGAGACCACAGCTGAAGAACAACTGACTGTAGATGGAGAACAGAGAAAAGCAGACAAAGCATCAGCAGAAGATGAAATGTTCAGAGTAGGCAGAATAAGGGGGCCCTGAGGGCATCTCTGGAAGATGTTTTCTGTGTTTTACTGACTTGTTTTGATGGGGGAAAAAAATGGATTTTTCAAAGAAGAGACATAAGATGTCACACATGTATTTACAAGACTGTAGTCCACCCTGACAACCTCTATGAACTCCATGTATCCAAGAAAGAAGTTGAAGAACTTCTGAAAAGAGATGAAAACTAAGAGATGAAAACATAGGCTAGAGGATGGAAGCTCCCTTTCCTCCTGCCAAAAGAGAGCTTTGTGGTGGGACCTGCCCTTTTGGCCTGAATGCAGCCCCCACCAAGATCACTGGGAGTTACTGGGATCCAGCAGAACTGGAATCCAGTTTCACCCAGGCCACTGGCAGCATGGAGGAACAGGAGCCCAGGGCTGAAGAGCAATGAAGCCAGAGAAGGTCTACGTCACACAGGAGCAGCTGGGCAGGATAATTTGCCATCTGTGCTGAGTGGTTTCACCCCAGTGCTGCCGGTCACACCAGAGCGCGGAATCGCAGAGACGCCTCTTATTTATTGTGGGGAGGGGAGGCAGGCGAGGGGGAGAAACCATCTGTGGAAGGGAAACGGGCCAGGATGTGGCCTTGGAGGGTCACATCCAGAGGGGGCTGAGCTAGGAAGCGCCTGGCATTTATCTGGCATCTGTGAGAGCGTGCAACAGGGGTGCTGAGAGCAGCTGTGGGAAGCACGTGGCTCGGGCTGTGAGGGGCAGCAGGGACAGGCCACTGGTGTCAGGGATTGGGAAGGGACGGGGGGTGCTGGCTGTGCTTTGTTTCTACAGCCAGAGCATCGGGGTTCTCAGCCTGGGGGTTTCCCACCCTGCGGGTTTCCCACCCTGCCTGCCCTGCTGCTACGTGGATTGGGATAGCACTGTGGAAAGCAGGAGGAGAAGGCACCGGGTCTAGGAACAGAGGGTAAAGGCTGGCTGAAAGGTGTGTAGGGGCTGGGAAGGAAAAGGGACACACTTTGAAGTCACCTGTAAATTCATATGGGAAGCCCTAACGGTCTTTAATTCCCAGGTCCACCGTTCAGTGCCTCTCTCCATTACCCTCCCAGCCTGGAAGACCAGTGAGCAGAGGATTTTCCGAGCAGAGGTTAATGCACTGCAGTGCTGGGGGCAGCATCCTTGACAGGATGAGCCACCTTTGTCTCCCAGGTTTCTGACAGCACTGCAGCCCTATAAGAAACCAAGGGGAAAACAAAAAAGTGTTGATAGGCTTCTCTGGACTTGGACTGTTAATTCAAATCTGGCTGGAGGCCATTAGTGTTTTCACACTATTACCTTCTAATGGCTTCTTGCTCTTGGCTCAGCTCTTCCTTGGCAAGTCACAGCTGTGAGTTTTGCTAGCTGTAGGCTCCCAGTTAGCCTCTTGCTGGGAATCTCACTCAAGATTATGACTTGTGTCCGTGTTAGGAAAATAGCCTGTGTGTAGCAGCTGCTGTCAGACCCTGCTCCTTCCAGCACTCCCTCAATAGGTGTGAGGAGCTGTTTTCCTGCCTCCATGGGTGGATCAGCTGTTCCAACAGAAGGTGCACTTGTAATCCATCCCCCCTCGCTGTGCCACCAGGGTCACAGGGAGCTGCTGCTGCACCCGAGGCAGGGTTTGCTAAGGGAGCTGCATATTTTAGCTCAGGTGCTGGAGACTCCATTGGTGCTTCATCCAGAGCTGCAGTTTTGCCTCTGGATTTCCTCCCCGAGCCCCTGCTCTCCGCTCAGGAGCTGCTGAGGGAGCTGTCATGACACCACTATGTGAGATACCTGCTGCAAAGTGTGGCTCCTTCCCGTGGTGCAGGAGTAGAAGACTTCACACTCTCTAGCCCTTGATTTTTCCATCCTCATACATCGAGACTGGATTTTTTTTCCCCAAAGTTTATACTCCAGGAAAACTGCAGGAAAATCCCATGGTTTCTTACGCCAGAGGTCAAACCAGGTCATCCCTTTGGACCTAGGATCTATGTTTCCGTGAGAAGATCCCATCAAAGAGCTGTGTAGGGCAGTATGGCCTTACCATTTCCAGGCCCAGATCCCTAAGAATCAATAATCAATGTTTACACAGCTTCTCCTCTGGGATTCAGGAAGAGCTGTTGGACAGGTGGATTGAGAATCAGCCCTGCTGTCTCTTTTCCATGCTTATTCTGAGGATGACACAGGAGACTTCAGTGTGCAGGTCCAGCTGACTGGTGTGAAATTAATTTAAAATTCAAAAAGTAAATTGGGAAAAAAAAAAAAAAAGAGCCGCTAAGAGTTCCATGGAAAATCAATTACCCAGCACATGAAGGTGACGATGAGAACACTGCTCCACAAAAAGAGCAAAATTCCCTGCAATTCTAATCTCTTCTTCCTGCAATTTCCCTCCCATCCCTTGTGATGCTTTAAGAGATGGATGGCTTTCTTTCTCTAGGTTTAGATATGCTTATTGGGGCTGGAGGGTGGAGAGACCAAGAGAGAAACGACTGTTCCAAAAAATGTAATTAAGGTAATATTATGATGTGAATTACATATTACATTTTGTTTAGAGCTATTATTGGCTGGAATGGCTCTGAAATTGAATTGTGCTGGAGATTCCTCGCTGATTTTACCCACACTCACTCACGGGCAGGGATTGCATTAGACCCGGGGAAGAGGAAAGTGTGGATGGAGGAGGGGATCCAGCTGGGAAGGAGGGCTCTGTAAGTAATTTCTTCTCGTGCAGAAGCTTTCATCAGACACACAAAGAACCACATTAAAAATTACTCTACACCCATTGAGCCAAACCGAGTCGATGTGTTCACCACAAACTGGTATTTGGGGACAGTGAGGACGTCTCACTGTCCTTAATCAGATCTTCTCTGCCAAAGTGGTCACTCGTGGTGGAGGGGCTCAAGGGGTATTTTCTCACCACAGACTGACTGAGGAAGGCACTAAAAGCTCTGACTTTCCCCTGCTTTCACTCAGGGCTGCTCTGAGATGGGTTTAATTGAGCAAACAGCTCATCAGTCCCATCTCTGCTCACTCCCACGCCCTGATGTCCTTCTGGAGCCAGTGATGGGCCAAAGGGTAACAGCACCCCCACCCAAGGAGTGCAGTGAGAAGGGGAGCGTGAGAAATTCACTGCATGGGCAGCAGGACAGAAGATCCCAGGTTTCCTGGTGCTGTTGATTGTGGCCTCTCCAATGTCTGATAAAGCTCCTATCTCTTTCCTCCACTTGGCCACCTATTTATTATGCAACCTGTAGGAATGTGATAGCTTTGCATTAGCTCCTCTTAAATTGGTTGACACTGGCATTCAGGTTCAGAAATTATGAGGAAGGGAGGGATGAGAGAGAGAGAGAGAGAGAGAAACACCACGCCAGCACAGCCACAGTAATTCAGAAAATGAAAAAATTATGAGATGCTGCTGTGCAAGAGAGATCCACAGCTGAGGGGTGGGGAAAGGCAGGTAAGAGGACATAGAGCTGTTGTGTGTTAACATTCGTGTCCTCATTCTGCAATTCTTTGTTCCAGCATTCAGGTTTTTGCGTCTTTGTTCCCTTTTGCACCGAGGCATTGCCCCTCCCAAGCTGCCCTCTCAGTTGCTCTGCTTTGGTGTCTCAGTTTTGAGAGATGAGGATGCTGCCCACGGCAGGAGAAGTTTGCTGGGTGATCTGATGTGGCGGTGTGGTTTTGGCAGCTGACAGATGTGTCCTGGGAGGGCTGTGCCAGGGACAGGCTTTGGATGAGCTGCTGTCTGCAAAGGGGGAGAGGGAAACTATTTCTTACCTGCTCCTTCCTTAAACCATCTCCCATCTGAATAAAGTGGGGGAATTAGAAGGGGATTATCTACCAGCAGGAGAGGTGTAATTCATTTCTGCCACTGTCCGTGTGTCAGGTTCGATTTTAATTTCAGATAATGTCAAAGCCAGATTAAAGCCCCATCGTCTGGGTAGGAAAAGAGACCCATCCTTCCCCCTCACCTCCCCGAGCTGCCGGGACAGGGACTGCCATCCTTCCCTCCTCTCCCTTCAAACACTCTTGGGTCAGGGCACATCATGATGGCTCCTGCATGGGAGGTGGGACTCCCTTCTCCATCTCCTCCCAGATCCTGTCCCTGGACACCAGAGCCCTCTTACCCTCCATAAATGATGCTTGTGTGGTGTCAGGGTGCTTTATCTAGGGATAAGGGAAGGGGTCTGGGAGGCAGAGATGTAGTGTCAGCCATGGACACTGGGAAAATGAGGTTCCAGTGCAGAAGAGTGTGAGAAAAGCAATGAGAGCTGAGGAATGACTGGGTCAGCCACTAAAGAACAAGGTGAAAACAGCATTTGTAGAGCTCCCCGTGGTGCCTGGCTGTTCCCCAGTGCCCTTCCAGAGGTGCCTGAAGAGTAAGAAAGGCTTATTGGTTTGGGAGGTTTATTCCTGGCTCTGCCAGAGACACAGAGAGATTAGGAACACTTAGAATGGCATCATCAGATGAAAAAGACCCCTAAATTAGACACCTCTCTCTGTGCTTGACAGCTAATGAGCAGCAGTGTGCATGGAGGGTGTTTTATCTTTCTGGGAAGTCATTCTTTGGTGGTTTAATGTTATTCCTCCCTCAGCCTCTCCCTTGCGCGCGCTGGGTCAGAGTCAGCTCTGCTGAGATCCAGGAGCCTGCTCCAGCTCTGCTCCTGCTACCTGTAGCTCTCCAGGTTTGCAGGTTTGGGTCCTGCAAAAATGGAGCCTTTTGGCTGGGGTAAGGATGTTTTTAACTGCTTTGAGATCTTTGTGTGGAAGGAGTGGAAGTGCATGCTTATATCTTCTTCCCGGAGTGAACGCAGACACGTAATTTCTGCTTCTGCTCATACAACATTTAAAGCCAAGTGCTTCTGACAAACAAGAGGGAAGATAGACTTTATTAAAAATAAAAATAAAATCTCTTGAGAACTGATCAGGCACTGATAACTCCTCCTGGGCTTTGCTAGTATTTTGTTCTGTTTCTCGGCTATCACAGGCGGCAGCAGTGAAGAAATGCTGCTCTGATATCGATATAACAATCCTGCCGTGGAGCTGAGTGTGTGCAGGTGGAGGGGTGATTTTGATGTTTATCATGACAATTAATGTGCTACTGCACTCTTTTCATTACAACTGTATGGAATCTGAGACAATCCAAACAATTGGCTGGGCCTTCCCACTGAAAAAAAAATATTAAAAATATGATTATTTTGAAATATGATTAAAAAATACTGAATATAATGGAATGGCCCTGATGCTCAACATGGTCCTTCATCCTTTGTTCGCTCTCTCCATCCTTCCCCAGCTGAAATTCGGCAGCTGTTCCCAGCTGTGCCATGTGTACCAGCACAGTCCCAGCCTGGAGCAGGACACTGCCCTGGGGGAAGGTGATCATAACCTCACTACCTCGGTTTCACAAAATTCAGGTTTTAGAAAATGCAAATAATTTGAATTTTACTGCATTCTATCACATCTGCAGTGAGCTGTGACCCCAAAAGCATGTCCTTGGGAAAAGGCCACTTTGCTTTTCCAAAGTACCAATTTGCACTGTGGCTTCAATGTCACCTTTTGGCAACAACAACATCCATGGAGCAACTCCCATGTCCCACACAGTATGGGGGAGGTCACAAAGCAAAGAGAGCGATGTGAATAAGGTCAAATTTGGTTCATCTGGCCCAGCTAGTATGAGATTTGCATGCCTCACTGCAGGATCCCAAAGAAACCTGAATCCAGCTCAATTTTTTTCCTAAAAATTCATCATGTTTTGCCCACAAGTACCAGCAAAATCATGTGTGTCTGCCTACCTCTGCCTTCCCTGGCTGCTGCATGTCCCAGAGCAATGGGAGAACGGAACACCATGGGTGGAGGATGGGGCTTGGTGGATTGTTCCTGAAGAAGATAAATTCTATGCCTCAGAGCTCTGCATAAATCCAAGATTTGGGGGATTACCAGGTGCTAAAGCCTAGGTTTGGAAACAGCCGGTGGTGGCTGTTTGGATGCTTCTCAGTGCTGCCGAGAAGCTGGGTGTGATTCAGGCTGGCACTTCCTAGGTTTCCATAGGGATGAGGGCTCTAGATCCTTCAAAATCCCTGCAAGGCCTCTGATATCATGCTGGGAGTTCAGGCAGTACACAAATTGACACCACCACACACCCAGTGCCACTGGACTCTGTTTTGGGGCACACCCCTCCAAACTGGAGCCTGTGAGCTGGCACTGCTGGGTGAAATGCTCAGCAAAGATCCAGTCACGGTCAAATGTCTGGGATGCACAGCTCAGTCCATGAAGAGAGCCTGATGCTAACTGAGTTAGGCCAGGGATGAGCAAAAACCTGTCATGAGCCAATAGATCTGATTTGTGTTTGAAAAAACCCCTTGTGTGCCATAAATCTGTCAGCTCCCAGGGAGACAAAACAAAACTAAATAATCCCCCTGGTCTGATTTAAACCCAGGCTTGTTTCTCAAACAAAACCCTCCTGTCTCGCAGCCACAGGGGAGGGGGGAAACTGAGGCACAGCCAATCCCCAACCTCCACCCCTGCCCTCCAGTGTCATTATCTTGCACGGCTGCGAGAGCAGAGATACACAGAGGAGCACTGGGAAATGTTCCTATTGATCGGAAATGAATAATTATCACCCGCTCCCTGTTCCAGGGCCTCGTGGTGAGCGGAAGAGCGGAAGCACTAAGCGGGATTAATAACTACTTTTCATTACTTTTAATGCAAACTATTGATTTTAAAGTGTTGTAGGGTATGACAGTTTATTACAATAAGACAATAAAACAGACTCTATGAAATAATTGAGAATAATCTCTTCCCTTTTCCTGCACGACACAAGGACATTATGTTCTGTGCATGTGGAGACATTTATGGCAAACTCTATCCAGCAATGGCAGCTTAAGCACTCTATAAAACAGCACTTTGGAGCTGGAGTATTATAAATAATAGGCAATAAAACTGGTAAATGGGGCTTTAATTTGATTCCATTATGTCACCGAATGACAGCAAGGAGGGGGCAGAGCAGGGAGGGGAGCGACGCCGAGCTCTGTTTGGGAGCCCTGGATGCTCCGTGGTGGAACAGACCTCGGAGGTGCCAGAGGGCCAGGTCATGCCAAACCCCAGCCCAGCCACGGGCTCGATCCTGCCAGGTGACACCCAGGGAGTCCCTGCAGGGTCCTCGCTGCAGCAGCGCTGGAGTGGCAGCAAGGACACTGCTGTCACGAGGCTGGAGGCTCCCGGAGCATGGTTGGGTCCCTATTGAGCCAGGTACCAAATGTTTGGGGTACTATCCCAAAACCTCCACACTGCTGCCAGGTCTCTGACCGCAGGTGCTCCCTTTTTCCACATTTCCTGCCCAAAACTGGCCAGTGCTGCCCTTCCCAGCCCCAGCTCTGGTGAGCACAGTGACCCTGGGGAGGCTCCTGCACAGCTTTCACTGTTCTCAGCAGAAACTCCCCTCAGGAAGAGCTGCTGCCTGCCAAGGACTGGGGTACACCTGACCATCACGCTCAAATCAAGTATACCCCAAAGAGTGCTCAGTCAAAATGACCACCAAGAAGAGATGGATTTTATTCCTCAGCACACTGGAAAATCCTGTGCGAGGGGGGTCTCTGCAAAGCCCCAGGAGAAACCACTGTGCACCATCACTGCTTCCCAGCAGGAACACCCCTGGCACAGAGGGTGGTATTTGGGATGGGCTGGGGGTGCAGGGGACCATAACAGACCACACAGCCTCTGGCTCAGGCTCCTGGCTCCCTCTGGAGTGCTCACACAGGGCCATTACCCAGCGATGGCTTTGCAGGGCCAGCCAGTTGTGAAACGGGCTGGGAGTCTCAGCCCAGTGCTTTCCACTGGAAAGCTGTTCCTGCTAATTGGGCCCCTCCTCGTCAAGGCTGGGGAGTGAATGTACCCAAGAGATCGAGGGCCAGATGTGGAGAAGGAGCTGAGGAAGGCCTGGACATGTTTCAGTGCCCTGCTGCATGGTTCCCTCCAGCCCATCAGGTCACATATGGAGCTCTTGTGCTGTCCATGTACCCTCTGCTCATCCTTACCCTTCACACTGCCTAAAAACACCTCAGAAAAAGAACTCGGAGGCTCTGGTACAGAAAAGCACCTGGGCAGGGGCTGATCTTGATGCACAGTTGGGTCTTTTCCACTCCCTCAGGGCTTTATGGACCCCAAATGATCTGAAAGGTGAAAGAGGAGGCAGTTCATCATATCCCTGTACCTGGAGTGTGAAATAAGGCTGGTCAAGACCTGCGTGGACCTTCCATGGCCCAGTGGGATCGTGCTAAATTGCTGTGCGCTGGCCCAGTTAGTATGAAATTGGAAAGGACTGGAGAGGAGTGAACAGCCAGGACCTGGAGACCACAGGTGGGATGGGCACATCTGGCCTGAGCTCTCGTGCAGATGGAGCACTGGGGGGCTGCCACCTGCACTTTGCAGCCCTGAAGAGCCTCCACCAGGACAGTGCTCCCCTGGAGATGTGCTGTACCAGCTCCCCTCCTTCCTACCCCTCCTGTCCCCCTCCCAGACACGTCTGCCGCGGCCCCAGCTCCCCAAACACATCATTATTGCTGTGAGCATTTTTGCAAAGTGAGGGAGAAGTGAGGCAGCAATACTTCTTCACTTTGTTTTCAGTTCCAAAACCCCAGCTCTTCCCAGATTCTTCTGTAGAGAATCTTGGTGTCCCTTGGGCTTTTCCAGCCTCTTCCCTGAGCATATAATCAGGGCTGTTTTAAGAGAGGGGATTACACACACAGCAGAGCAGAGAAGCCCCATCGAAGCTATTTGGAGCTGCTCTGTACTCAAAATAAGCAGCCCAAGAGGAAGCACTGAACTAACTTTGCTGCATGTGCTGTGGAGGCAAGAAGGAGGCTTGGGCTCTGGATTTTAATGGGCTTTTCTTTTGGTCCCTGAATTCTGATTGCATCAGGATATGCAGGTCCCATCCCTGAACACTGATGATATTATATAATCATGGAATTTTGGCTTGTTGCCCACTGGGTAACCTCTGGTTTTTGTGGACAACAGGATCAGTAAGGCTGGAAAAGATGTTTAAGATTCATCAAGTCCAACTGTAGAGAAGCCCACTCAGGACTGGCAGCTTGGCATGGAGGAGACAGACTGCAAAGAGGGCAGAGAGCAACAGTACTGGGAGAGAAGGAGCTGCTGGTTGGGAACTGTCATAGGAAAGACTTTGCAGGGAGCGAGGGAAGGTCGGAGATGGGAAATAGACCTGCCAGAACAGGAGGGCACAGCTCATTCCTGATGCAGGTCCAGGGAAATGACATCCAGGATTAATGGGGTCTGCAGGAAAGGGGAGAAGACAGGGACAGCCAGGAGAAGGGGTGGAGGGGAGCAAGCTGGCTTTGGGGAGAGGTGGAAGGGGGGCAGTAGGATAGGTACATGGTCGGTGTGGGGTGACTGTTGCCTCCACAGCCCCCTGGGAGCCCTCCTGGGTGGCTGTGGGGGGCTGTGGTGAGGATGGGCAGCTGGTGCTGCTCTGCTGGGTGTGAGGTTGCCATGGCAACCAGCAGCATCCCAGGAGGAGGAGGAAGAGGAGGAAGGGGAGGAAGAGCAGGCCAGCGTGTCCCACCATGGGGTTTGAGCAGGGAGAGTTTTGCACCAGGAGAGAAAAGAGCAGCATGAACCCCATGGGGCTGTGGGTGTGTGGTGCCCACTGTCCCCTGACCATGGAGCAGGCCTGGTCCAGCTCTCCTCCTTGACCAGCCACCCCAGTTTAGTTTCCATTAGACCTGAACATCTTAATAGAACTCCAAACAATGCACTTTCCTGGTCCAGAGGGGCACCCATGGAAAAATTACCATTTGGAGACATTCATGCACTGGGAGAGCTGGTGAGGAAGAAACACCCTCCTCTGGGTTATTCCATTGTACTTTCATTCTTCTGGTACCCAAGAAAGGGCTACAGAGGGGATACAGATTTCTTCACACCCTTTTGTCTGAGTAGTAAATCTGCCAGCTAAAGTGTTTCAGGAAATAAAGGGTGATATGCTCTGAATGCACAAACTCCTGCACGCACACACAGATGCAACTACTCATTTCAGTGCTTGGGGAAATTGGTTTCATTTCTTAATGGAATATCTGTACTTAGGCCCAGAACTGGCTATCCACACCTTTTTCTAGTGCAGCCCTGTCATACACCTGGAGGAATTAAGCAGTCACCTGTAATTACATGGCGAACAAGGGGAATTGATTAATGAGATGGGGTCAGGTAGCTGCTGTGTGGGGCAGAAGGGGCTGAGCATGACCCCATCACGGGACAAAGCCCCAGGAAGGCACCTGGGTGGACAACAGGAATTATGCAAAATGGAAGGTGAGACAAGGAGAGAGGACTTTGCCAGGAGGCTCAGCCAGACTCTCTATCTGAGAAATCAAGCTGTGAAAGCAGTGAGAAGCAGGTGTGATCGGTTTTCTGCCTGCCTCAGGATGGGGTTGGGATGGAAAGCTGGGGTGATGCGGAGGAAGAGATATTTCTGCATTTAATGTCTCTCCCTGCGTGCTGGCTCCAGGCCACCCAGGCTGAACACTCACAGTTTGTGCTGAAGTGTTGGAGAACTGAAAGGGCCTAAGGCTGTGCTGGCTGGTCCCTAGCATCTTGCATTTCAAATGCCTTCAAAATGATGGATTTGATGCTTCCCCTTTTATTTATTACATTTAAAGCAGTTTTGCCAGGGGCGTAGCTCAAGAGAACAGGCAGCTTACTTTCCTGAGGATCCCGGGGCTGGACTGTGGGAGCTGCACGCGTGGCAAAGGCAGGACCCTGCCAGCAGCCAGCTGTGCCGGGCTTTGGGAGCAGAGAGGGGCTGGGGAAGGCTGGGCTGGGAGGAAGGGTATGCCTGCCCGTGGCCTGGCTGAGGAGCAGGAGGAAGCAGGCAGTGTGATTCACTTGCTGTGCTCCCCTCCTGCCAGCCGGGCAGTTTTTATCAACGCCAGGCAGCTGTCAATGTTCTCGCAGCGGCAGGGACCTGGGAGCTGAGAGTGCAGCTCAGCTGAGTGTGTTATTGGATTATCAGCTGATTAGAGCTGTTAAGAGCCCACTCTTGAATAATCAACATGGTGCTTTTTGGCTGCTGGGTACCAGTGGGAGGGGAGGGGAGGCAGTGCAGAGCCTGGCTGACGTTGATTCATGAGCGAGCCCTCGTGCTGCCATCAGCAGGCCCTGCTCGGTGGGGAGCTGGGATGCCCCACCTGCCCCAGATCTCAGCTGTGCAAGCTCCACAGGGGTTCCTCCTCTTTCCCTGCCACAGGTTTCAATCCATAGGGGTAGGATCTGGAGAGTCTTGACCCCTTGGGGAGATGCCCCTGCAGCCTGGTGGGGTGCTGGTACTTGGGGTGTGCTTGATCCGCCCAGAGCAAGTACCCAGCATGCTGGAGACTCGGGCTGTGTGCTTGTGGCTCTGGAGAAGGGGGGTCCAGGTCTTGTATGTGGTGATGGAAGAGCTGAATCCCAGCACTGGCTGATACAATGGGTGGGGATGGGGTGGGGATGTGGGTGTCCCATTGCAAAAGGGGCCCACTAGCCAGGGTAAGGGGCAGGGACACTTTTCCAGTGGTATAAGAGAGGTCAAAAGCTTAGAAGGAGTTTGCAGCAATGCACTGGGGTGGATTCCTGTTGAGACAAGGCAAGACAGAGGCCCAGGGATGGAGCTGAGTTAGCAAAGATTATGCTGGGAGCATTTTAGAAGAAGACAACACAATTTTCCCTTTCCTCTTCCTCTCCTTTGTACCGACTACGGCAGCATTTCGGTGATAGATGGAGCAACAGCAATGTGCCTGCTGGCCTTTCTTTCTCTTTCTTTTCCCCTTCTTTCTACTGTTAAAGGTTTGTTTGGCCTGCTGCTGAGTCACAGTTTCCCCTGGAGAAGCTTCCTATAGTCCCCTTGCAGCAGGAGCCTTCTTGCTCTCCTTTGATGTGGATTTTTGCTCCCTGGAGCTGAGTCCTTCTGGTGGTCTTTGGCCTGGATACCACAATCCAACAGTAACTTCATGGGCCATGTTCTTCCCTTCAGTCACAATGTTCCTGTCCCCAGTAAAATCAATGGCCTGACACTGGTGTGAGGGGAGAATCTGATATTACAAGGAATTATAAATCACAAGCATATTGACTGCACCCTGATATTCAGGGGTCCTGAGTGATAAAGACAGAGAATATCCCTCTCTCCACACCCTCCTCTGCTCTCTGTGGCTCTGAGCTCTAGAAGATATTTCCCATGGGATATATTTCTTGAGTTTACAGAGCAGTGAAACCAAACATGTTCCAGGCTGGAAGGAACTGGTCTCAAGTTCATGCACAAAAGGGTTTGAAGAAGAAAGGGTTTAACAAGAGCATGGGATAAGGGAGAAGAAAAGAAGCCATGCATTAGATCACATGATTTATACATGTACAGTGCAATTCAGGGAAAGGAGCATGTCCTAATTAGAACTTGCAACCCTCCAAAGAAGGCTCAAGCTGAAGACTTCTGCCTCCAGGTTTCTTAGTAATTAGTAATTCTGTAATTACAGAATGGTTTGGGGTTGGAAGATTATCTCATCCCACCCCCTGTCCTGGGCAGGGACACCTTCCACTATCCCAGGTTGCTCCAAGCCCTGTCCAACCTGGCCTTGGGCACTTTCAGGGATGGGGCTATTGCTCCAAATAGCCTGATCCTTTTACCTTTTTTCAGTGGTACCCAGAGACAGGGTAAGGAGTAATGGACATTAACTATAATACAAGAAGTTCCACCTCAACCTGAGGAAGAATTCCCTTCCATGGAGGGTGGCAGAGCTCTGGAACAGCTGCCCAGGGAGGTCATGGAGTCTCCCACTCTGGAAACATTCCAAACTCACCTGGACTCATTCCTGTGTCACCTGCTCTGGGTGACCCTGCCTTGGCAGGGGGGTTGGACTGGATGATCTTCTGACCTGAATGGTTCTGTGATTCTACAAGGGAATCACATGGACAATGTGACAATGGAAGGACAACGGAAAGTCTCCATCAGCTGAGCCCAATCCAATCTCCATCTTCATTCTCCAAGGTCCTCGTGCAGGCACTCCTCCATGGGAACACCTGGCCACAGTCAGGCCCCTCCCCACATCTGCACTGCACAGAGCCCAGGGAGGCAAAGGAGGATCTGGCTGTGCTGCTCAGGAAGATGGACCCTTTCCATTACACAATAATTAAATTGCCTGTAATTATGTTCTTGACAGTGAAATGCAGGCAGTAAATGATCCTAACATTCTGCACTCCCTCCTCTTCCCAGGACCCCCCCCAGCTTCCCCTCCCCTCTAAATGCTGAATTATTTTACAGTTGATAGTTCCTTAGATTTGCCGACCTTTAAAAACTGAACACTACATGCCTGTTGAATTTTAATCAATTTATTTTTTTCAACTGGAAATGTCAGACTTCTGTACGGAATTACTTGGTGCCGGCTGATGTGACAAAGACTCAAAGTTCAGCATCTGAAGCCGCGGAGGAGCAGCGCCTTGCGTGCATTAGCACAGATAATTTGCAGGATGTGAAAATGAGAGCAGGAGTGAGGGAGCATATATTTTTCATTAGCTTTGGTTTAGAGGGTTCGGGAACCTGCATTTATTTCATCCGGCGAACTCTGGCCTCATTAAATCCAGACGGTGGCTGGTAATGACTGGAAGTAAGAAGCTGCGAAGGCCACTAAAGGGCAGGAGGTAAAGTGAGTTCACCGGTGGAGTGTGGAGGGGACCTTGGTGGGAGAGCTCTGCTGTGCCCACTCCGTGGTACCCAGCGTGGCACAGGAGGTGCCCAAACCATTTCCCAGCCTCCACTGGCCCAGTTCATTAGCACTCGTTCTGCCACTCACTGCACGCTGGCCCTGGAGACCCTGGGCTGTGACCTGAAGAGCCCAGAAAGGCTTCACCTGCTGTGCCAGCCTTTCCCTGCCAAAGGACATTAACCCCCTCATCAGCACGGAGCCTGGCTGGCACTGCCTGGCAGGACTGCACATTCCCCAGCTGCAGCAGAGCCCACCTGCACAGGAGGGAAGAAGCTGAATTGCAAACACAGCCCTGCAGGCTGAGTGCTGCTGCTGGGGAACCTGTGGCAGTGAGTGTGCACCAGTGAGGAACCTTCTGGTCTCTACTGGGGTTTGCTGGTTTTTATCCTGACTTTGGCATCACATTTGTGAGCTACAGCAATGCTGGGGGTTCTCTGCCTCCTTTCTGAGAAGAATTTCTCTCCTGTTGCTGCCTAGGACACTCCACATCAGTCCTGTCCTGTGTCACCTACTTCCCCACTATCAGTCATTCAGGCATAAGTTATCATCTTCTGGTTTCCTTCTGTCAGCAGTCTCTGGTGTTTCCCTTCAGTGCTATAGTCTGCTCCAATCCTGGGCCATGACAGACCCAGAAACATGCTTCTGTCCTATTAAAATTTAATTCCTCCTTTGGAATAGAGACTTCTCATCACACACAACCGGATGGATAAATGTTTGCTAAGGTGACAAGGATTGAGTATATTTAATCTTCCTTCCTTCTCTTTAAAAAACTGTGCCCGTCGTTGCCTCTTGGCACAGGTACATTAAAATCAATAATGAACCTTACAAACTGATCTGTGATAAAATATGGTCTATCCTCCTCCACTGAACTGTACTAAGCAGCTTTTTCAAACCCATTCACGTACTTGTGTGCAGCAGAAGCGATGTGATGGCTGTGTGTTGGTTCAAGGAAAGTTCCAGGAGACTCCAAGGACTGAGGTGCCTCGAACCCAAGTATCCTTCCTGTAGTTAGAAATGGACTTGGAAACTGCCTGACCTAAAGAGTCATTCCTTATTTATCCTGATCTTAGACCCTCTCTGAAGCTTTGCTCTGTGAGGTAGGGGCCAAGGAACCTTTGGTCTGACACAGCACCATGGATTCTTTATTATGACTTCATTTGCTGAAATGGATTTTAATTGGGAAATGCTCGTGAGTGGACATCAGTTCTTTCTAATGGGGGACAAACCAGCTTAGATGAGTTCATAACTGGAGCAGGACAAGTCTAATGGGCAAAGATGCAGAACTGAGTTGAGGTGGGACACAGGACTGTCACCCAAAGAATGACTGAGGTGTGATTGACACCAGCCTTGCTCTGAAGCAGGTGGAGGCAGACCTGAACCTGTATTTATCTTGTCTTAGATGACTCTGCTGATCACAAATTCGTTGACTCATCTGAGGGAACCTGTTCTTTGTGCTTCCCTTCTCATTTTAGCCCATAAAATTTTGAGATTTCATTTTTGCCCTGAAGAAGACAAAAAATTTCTTTGAATTTTGAGTTTTGTGAGAAAGGGAACCATCCCTGCTCTGTAGCTTTTCTTTATTTAGCTTAGAGGTCCTGCTTCTCAAATCCTCCTGTATGAAAAGCCCTCAGAGAAGACAGAGCCTATGGAAAGCAGCCCAGCCCAGGCTTACTAACTATTCATCAGCCTTCCCTTTAAAGGAGGCAAATGTTATTATTCCCTTTGCCAAAAGGGAGTGTGAACACATCTGCTCCTCCACCCACCCTCTTGGCACCCCCTCCCAGTGCAAACTCCCACAGCTCACCCTCTGTCACAGCTCCACAGCCCACGACAAAAGCCTGTGTTTAAGCAAGGTCTTGCTCTTCATCTCCAGCCCTCTTGAGGGCTGGGATGGGCCCCTTCCCTGGCCTTTGTTTCAGGTTAAGCAAATGTCAGGCTCATTTGGAGGTTCCTCACCCCCCTGGCTGTGCTGCAGACATTCGTGGTCCTCTCCCAGCCGCAGGACTCTGACATTTACATCCCAGCCAGGCAGGAGGTGATTGTCATTCCGTCGGATTTTGCTAATCACCAGTTATGTCCAGCTTCAGAAACAAGCTCAGGTGGCCAAAGCTTATTTTCCTCGTTTCCTCTCTCACATTGTCACATCCACACCTACCTGGTCCTCCACCCTCCTGCCCCACCACTTATCTGCCTGTCGTCATTCGATGAAATACAAGTTAAAATAAAAAATCGCCAATTTTGTAGAGGAGATTAGAATAGCCTGAATTTCCTTCTCCTCCATGCATGATCATCCCTCCCAACTCTCCCCACCCATTCTGAACCCAGTGGGGAAGATGCTAAAACCCACTGGCAGAGCTGGTGATGAGGAAATTCTGAGTTTGGGACCTGCTCGTCTGGGAGATCCTGGGACACGCTGGGTGTCAGGGGTGAGGTAAACTCAGTAAAGAAAGCAGGTTCTGCCCAGTGCATTTTTCTAGTCCAGACACAATCCCAAACCATGAAAAGGACCTGGCATTTCTCCCTGCTGGAGAATCTCCTGTAAATGCGGCTGTTTGACAAGGGGATGGATTAGGTGGCATCTGGAAGTCCTGTTCACCCCCCGTTTTCTGTGATTCTGCAAGGTTGACATTTAAGGATCAGATCAAGATTGAAACAGTGGCGTCTGCAGGGCTCTACTAATCACAAACTTCATTCAGATTTGAAAATGAGTTTTGACCAGGGCTATCGATTTCCCTCTTTGCTTTGCTTTGCCAGTGCGTATCCATATGTGAGTGTTTGCAATTTCAACCTGAAAGACTGAAAGGCACCACTCCCTCCTCTTCCTGACTTCTGTGCACCTCCTCTCTGAAGCCCCAATAAGGGACTTCATTAAAAAAAAGCAAACTGCAGCAGTCAGGAAGTGCAAGGGGAGGAGAAATCAGAAGAACTGATGAGGACAGCAAGTGTTTGAAAGCTGAAGAAGAGGAGGAGCTGTGGCAGATGTTGCCAGCTGTTGCTCAGTGCGTGGGTGTCACATCAGCCCACCCCTACAGAGGAGAACAAGCCCACAGATTAAATCTTTGTGCTGGGACCCTGCTGCTGCTGTCCTGTCCTATTTTAGTTGACACCTCTCCCCAGGCCCTGTCTGTGCTGTTCTCATCCGTAATCCTCATCCACCAGTCGGCCCTGGCTGCTCCGTTCTGTGCTCTGGCCCTGGCTGCTGTGTCCAGTGGCTGCCAGCCAGCTGTGAACAACTGGGGAAAGACATCTTTATTCATAGGATTGAAGCCCTCTAAAATCCAGTCTCTGTTTTGTGTATAAAAAGAAAAAAAAAATCTACTTGTTTTATAGACTCTCTTTTCCCTCTTTCAAATTTGCTTGTTTTCCTGGAATGACACTTTGTTCTATCATCAGAAAGGGAGTGCTGACATACATATTTCCTTTTCCATATTACACTGTTCCCTGTGTAAGTTGCCTTTTACCAGCCTCCAGAAGGTTTTCTCTGAGCTGTCAGGATATTCTGAAGCTCCCCCATTCAGAAGCAACTTTCACCTCAGACCCCAGCCTTGCCTATCATGCAAAAAAAAATCACATGAATCCTTCTGATGCCTTCCTTCCTCTTGTTCTCCCATTTGACCAAAGAATATTAGTAAAATAATAAAATGTTACTATATTAGTAAAATATAGACTATTATTATATTAGGAAAATACAGAATATTAGTTTTAAAAGGAAGGGGTTGTATAGGCAGAAGTGAAAGGCCAGCTGTCCATCTACCCTTGAATCTACCCTGTATTTAAACTCATTATTCTGTCTTTATTCTTTCAATCACTGAATATTTTCTCCCTAGGACTTCCACCTTATCCTGTATCTAACACTGGCATTTTTTGACAGTGGGCTGGTGAAATGTAGCAGAGGAGACTGTATTGTAGGACAGTTGTTTCATTTTGTGCAGACAGTGATCTTTTCTCTTTCAATCTGTGCTGGCTCCTCTGTGACCCCTTTGCTCCAACTTTTATTCCTGCTCCTGCTTCCAAAAGTCAGCAGAAGAAAGCGAACACCCCACAGCCCCTGTAGTTCCAAAGGTGTGACCCTCCATCCCCAAACTCCCCAGCAGCCCTTCCACCACATGCAAATTTTTACAGCCTATCAATAAAAGGATCTCGAGGCCAAATGGAAATTGAGCAGCTGCTTAAATTGCTTGAGGGGAAAGAAAGCCATTCAAAGAGAGTTATTATTATTTTAAAAATTCAAATGAATGACCCAATCGATTTCAGGCCTCTTTGTTCTGTGAGCCCTTGCCAGGAATCCCTGAGCTCTCCAGCTGCAGGACTGGCAGCTCTGCCTGGGATAACTCAGAGCACGGCTGAAAGCCCCACATCTCACCCCACCCTGTCCCTCCAGCCCCTCTGGGGTTGTCATTTCCCCAGTCTCCCATCCCTCCCAGGCCACAGCATTGAGATGATTTTAGCAGACAAATGTATTTCCCTGAAAATCCCTGTGCACGGGGTACATGGGGAAGAGTCCTGGGAAATTTTCCCTCTGGTCAGGGCAGAGTGCAGGGTGAGTCCTTATCATATTCATGGGGCTGTAAGAAAACCTTTTGTGGGATGGGGCAGAAACAAGTAGGTCACCAGAGGGGCTTCTCTTCAGCCCATGACAGCAGAGTAATCTGAGTGTTGCTGTGTCTAATATTGGCTTTGCATAATGTGATTAATTGATGGGTTTTCAGTGTGTGACTAGCACTGCACTGGACTTGAGTGCATTTCCACTTTGAAGACTCTAACTAGAGACCCTCAGCTTAATTTTAGTAATCAATACTCTGACTGGAGCAAGGCTAAGCCGGCCGCACGCTTCTTTCAAAGCCACGCGTGCCATTCCTCATCTTTATTCTCCTTCTCAGTTCCTTGACCGCTGACCTCTCCAGCAGCAATCAGCCTCTCTGGGCCGGTCATTATCCTTGCTGTAATGATGAAATAATAGCTCACTGCCTCGAGCCTGCCATCAGGATGGTCCCGAGTGCAGATGGCCTGGTGTGCTCTCCAAGCCGGGGGAACGGCCAGGGGATGCATCACTGCCTGCAGGAGCATCCGCAGCTTCAGTGGTCCAGCTCAAATGTCCTCCCTCAATGGCACTTCTGCACAGCCCTCAGGGACAGAGCTGCCGGCAGCAGCTGAGGTTCCAGATGCCATGTGGGAGTTCAGGTCCATCCCTTCCCTCAGAACCCCACAGAAAAGTCACTCTGAATGGGTTTGTTGAATGTGTTTATTGTGTTTATTTATTACTTTTGTTGGTGAGGTGCTGGATCCTCATCAGGAGACTTTGGATTCACGCACTGCCCTTGGAAAAAGTACTTTTTGTCTCTGTGCACCTGTTTACCTGCGTTATCTTTGTGTGTGTGTGTGTCTTATTAGTGTTGACTGCAAACTTCATTAAGACTGAGGTTGTCTCCTGGAAATATTTGCATAACACTCAGCTGGAAGAGACACCCTCAGCTGTGGGAGTGACTGCACAGGCTGCAAGCACAGGGCACTGCAGGGCACCACACACTGCCCTCCCCTCTGGATAGGGCCTTTCTGCAGAGTTCAGCACCTGCAAGAACTTCATTTCCACCTGAAATGACCTCGTTTCCACCTGTTTCCAGACTCCATAAAGCTGGCAGCTCCTGCGAAATTCAAACTAACTTCCCTGCCCATCCACCTCTTGTTTGTTTGTTATTTTAATCTTCCTCCCCGTCCGCAGTGTGAAGAGAAAGGGCTGATTGACAGCTTAACTGTTTCAAATCAATAGAAAGAGCACTTGGAGATTAAAGCAATTTAAACAAGGTGTTTATGTGGAGCTAAAACTGCACTTGAAGGAAACAAGCGCAGGAGCTGAAGGAAGTGGGTCAGGCACAGACACAGGGAACCTGCCTGAGCAGAGGTAAGATTACAGCAATAGGCTGGGATGGCTTTTCATCACAAAGAGATCACTGCTTTCCATAAAGGAGGTCTAATCTCGAAATTGCTTTAGCTTTCGACTGATTGTTCCATCGATTTAGACATGCGGGCCCTGCCCCTCCTTCTATCCGGGTGCTCTAATCTCTGGCACATCTCTCTCGCTGGGGTTGGGATGCGCTGCTTTTGTAACAGGGCTGCAGAGACATCCCTGGCTGCACCTCAGAGACGTGCCCTGGTGCCCTGGGTTGCTGGGCCGGGGAGCAGAGGCACAGCCCGGCAGTGCTGGGACTCCTGCCTCTGGCTCATCAGGTACCTCAGGGGCGACTTACTCTGAAACCATTGCAAAGCTCCCATCACATTTTTTAATCAATGCCAAGGCCCTGTCCCCTTGCTAAATTGCTTGATCTCCTCCCCTTCCCAGGCTTTTAGGTAATTGCTGTAGATGAGCACTGTGCGTAGCAAGGATAGCTGAGCCAGGGCTATTGATCAACCCAAATGTGCTCTTGGCATGGTTTAGAGGAGCTTTACTAACTCACCCCCGGGGCAGATCAGGTTTTTCACGCAAATCAAGCAAAAGTTTCATGTTCTTAGGGCTTTTTGTAGCCCTAATGAGGCGGTAATTGAACCCTGCCTTCCCTGACACCCGCTGGATGACGGCAATAATTTGGGAAATGCCAACCTTTCTGTAGTGACCATAGGAAAAGACCAGACAATTGGTTTACTTTATTATTATGATTTCTGAAGTTGGAGGGGAGGGATCCCACTGAGTGTCCCATGAGGGAGCAGCACCGTGTGAAGCAAAGGGCTCAGTTCTCCCTACAGCCACTGAGGATGTGACCCTGTGTGGAAACAATCCCGCAGAAGAGGCACAACCTCCTCCAAAGAGCTGGAACTGGAGAGAGAAAGGGGCCTTGGGGAAGCTCAGTGTCAAGGACAGGAAAACCTGTAATGACAACGTTAAAATCTCCACTAAACCTGCAGGTGTAGATCAGCAAAGCCCCCTGGCCTCCAATCCAGACACAAAGGATGACAGCTTTTGAGGCCACCACAGAAGATAGGAAGTCCTCAGGCCAGTTTTAACCAAGCTTCCAGGGAGCAATTCCCTATTTCTGTCAGTCTCAGGGAGGTAATGTCAGGTCCCAAGTCCCAAGCAGGGACATGAGAACAGCGTGAGTGGTAAATTATTGTTTACTTTCTGTGTCCCCAGGACATGCAGGAGGATTCTGCCTCTGGCTTCACAAGAGCATCAGGTAGAAACACCTGCTGCTTTGGTGGGGTGACTGAGCGTGTTTTGAAGGCCACCACAGCAGTGCTGTACCCTCCTCCCAAGTGTTTATTATTTTCTCAGTGACAGGTGACCAGCTGACAGAGTAACTCAGCTGGTGCCACAAGAGCTGTCCGAGCTCTGTGCAGTTGCTGTGCCTGACAAGGCAGGGCCCATCTTCCTGGGGGATGTGGTGTTTGCACTGAGCCTGTGTCACCCGGCTCGGGAGCTCCATGTTAAACCTTTCAGCTGCCCTGTCCTATGCTCCCAGCAGTGCTCGCTGTGAGGCACAGCCTGCAAAGCTCCTGGGTCTTCCAGGAGTGTGGATGAATCCATTTATCTTGGTATGGGACCTGACCACGGCCAGGTTTGAGCAACCTGGTCTGGTGGAAGGTGTCCCTGCCCGTGGCAGGGGCTGGAACGAGATGATTTTCCAGGTCCCCTCCAATCCAGACCAGTCTGTGATTCTATGCCTCAGGTAACTGGAGAGGTTTGCAAGAGTTCAGACTCCTCCTGCACAGATACAAAGAGCTTTCCTGCGTTGTGAGTGCAGTGGCTGATCTCTGAGTCAGGGATCACTGTAATTACTTGCCACAGCATCACTTGGAATATGTTTTGCTGGAAGTCCTGCCTGGTGTCTGACCCATGCCTTTGAAATGCACAGCTTGCTCTGCAGAGAGGGGACAGTGGCCTGTGTGTGCAGGGGCAGGACTTTTGGAGATGATTAATTATAAGGAGCTTTATTTAACCAGAGGCTGAAGGTCTGAGCAGGGTATTGGTCGCTGTGTCGAGTCCAGAGTCACCCAGGCACTGACAGGGACTCACAAGCTGTGAAACACATCCCTAGCACGGGCTGTCACTGGTGGAAGGTCTCCAGCTGAACCAGTGCCAACTTGGGCTCCTGCCACACAGGGTCCAGCCTGCAGCTCCTCTCCGCTGTGCAGATGGGCTGGAGCTGGAGACTCTGGGGTGCACACGAGCACAGCTTGTGGGTTCGCAACACGCCATCAGTCTGACACGGGGACCCTGCGACTGCAGATCCTCCCACCCGCAGCAGCACCGGGAGCTGGCAGCAAGTGCCATCCAAATCCACCCAGCAGAGGGGGAGATACACTCCTGGAAAGCTGGCTCTGCCCAAAACACCCTGCTTCTCATCTTCTGGCAAGCGTTGGCCATGCGGGTTGCTCAGAGGGCAGGGGAACTTTGTATAGAGACGGTGAAAATTTGGGATTAATTCAGCATCAGCAAATCTTCTACAAAACCACCAGCCTCCTGTGGGCTACTCCCTTTGAAACGGGCTGGGAGCCTGCTGGAAATGGGGAGGGAAAAGCGTCACATCTGCAGCTTTTACCCCCTTCCTTGAAACGTGCACTGCGAATCCTGGGCCTGTGCCATCCCTCCCTGCCGACCCGGAGCCAGAGCACATCCATTATGTGCCAGCTGACAGATTCGGCAGTGACAGAGAAGCTGAGCTGGAGAAAGGCCATTTGGACCCCGGGATGCTGGCAGAAGAGTCCAACACCCGGAGGCAGGAGCACACGGAGCAGAGAGGTGTGTGCTCCTCTGGGAACCTCAGGGGAGCCAGAAAACCCATGGAAGCAGGAAGGGACATTCGAGCCATGGGGATGGATAAAGGATATTTCACTACAGGTCCTGAGCTGGCTGCTCCTGCCTAAGGCCTTTTGGGTGGCTTGAAGGCTAACCTCCCACCTGGAAAATGCTCTCCAGCACATTTTTGCTATTGGCATCCATCCGTGTTTCCCCATGAGCACAGGCAGCAGCACAGCAAGTTTTCAGCCATGCAGAGCAGGAGGAAATTCACCCTGGGAGCCCCTTCCCCACATCCCACATGCTGGCAAAGGCTTCCACATGGAATGGAGCAGCCGTAGGGAGATGCAGGTGTGATTGCACGGGTTGGGAGCAATGTTAGGGAGACGGGAGAGCAAAGCAAGGTCAGCTCCAACACCTCTTCGTGCAGCATCGGAGGATGCTTTTGCATTGCCAGCCACTCATCTGTGCCAGTTTGTACCACCTGAGCACTTGGGCCATGAGTTTTGTGTGCTCATGGCAGACAAAATGTTTTACATTTCACTGCGTTGCTTGTAAAAAAGAAAAAGAATTGTATTGGAGCTAAGGACGGATATCTTCAACAATATGCTGAATAAATACTGTGCCTTATTTATGAGACTTTAATTCTCCCCCAAATTAGAACCTGACTAAAACATGAATCTATTCCCCAGTTCCTCACACAACACAGAAAACAATGCCTGTTTAAATGCAGATTAATTCAATTTTTGAATGTAAAGGCAGGTGGAAAACGCACTGAATTCCCACGTGTGTCTAATTCTTACGACTGTGACATTCTTAGGAATGTGACATTCTTAGGAATGTCTCCATTTAGCTGCTGGGGAGAAGGTGCAGCTCAGCACCTGATGGCGCAGATGGACCATAAACCAAGGGAGATGGAGATACCCAGTAAAGTGTCCCAGTTGCTCACTGTGCGTGCCACATCCATGACATCTTTCCTGGACTCAATCTGCCCTCCTGTCATCGCCTTCTTCACCTAAACATGAGGAGTTTTTGTGTAGACAGCAGGGACACGACACTGGGAATGAAATGCCATGGCTCTCCCTGGGAAAAAGCAAACTGTGACAGGAGCTCCAGATTTCCCAGCTCACCTCCCTCATGGATCTGTGAAAATCTAGAGGGTGAAATGACTTGCACAGAGGCATCAGGCTGCTCCTGCTGCTCTTTGCCTCTTTATGGAAATAGAGTTCCCTCCTTGCTTTTAGGAAGCCTAGGGAGTATTGCCTTCTGGGCTTCCTGTGGGGAGAGTGCCCTGCTGAACACCCTCTGCTCTCACTCAAACCATGAGGCCCAGGCTGTGAGATGTCAGCTGCAAAAATCCTCTGTGGGAAGAGGGAGTTTTAGATGAAGGCCACCAAAACAGCACTGCCTTTCTCCTCGTCTGCTGCTGGCCACTCCCACTGGAGCTGGAGGAGTGGGGAATTCTGTGGCTGTTGCATTCAAGGGTGCAGGCAGCGAGGATTTCCTTAAAGCAATAAAGCAGGGGGCCCTGGGAGCCTGCAAGGAAAGCCAGTGTTGTTCAGCAAACTGAAGGAGTGGAGTTCTGGCTGTGCCTCACTGCACCACTGAGCACCTGCACACATTCTGAGGGCTGCCAGCAGGCAATTCCAGGGGTAATGGCAATAACCCAGCCTGATACAGCTCCCAGGCGTGTGAAAGGTGATGGGAGAAGATGGGGAAATTTCTTTCCTAAGGCTATTCTTTCTGTGCATTCTCAGGTCTGAGATTTCCATTCCCCCATTCACAGGTATAATGACATGCTCTTAATGGCTGTAAAATTACAGAGCTCTTTCTTAACTCCAGCTCCAGCACATCACTCTCTGACCTCCTGCAGCAGTGAATTACATGAACTGACTACACACTACATCAGCTTTGGTGGTGTTTTTTTTTTTTTCTTTTGACCTGTATTAAATTTGCCTTACCATTAATCTAATCGAATAAGATCACAGTTTCCATATTATGATTCCAAGGCAAGAAGAGCAATAAATTCCTGTTCACTAAGACTCTCATAATTCTGAAATACTCCTGCCATTGACACTCCTCCCCAGGCTAAATACCTTCTGAGAATTCCTGCCACATGGGGTGGCCATAGACAAACCCCCATTTAGGGCTTCAGTTACTTTTGGTTTCCCTTCGATTTTTCAATCTCAATAAAACATTGACATCTTCCCCAGTGTGAAATGACCCAGAACACCCTGTGCTAGAGTCTAAGTATATCCAGGTTAGAGTTGGCCAAATATTTCCTTCTGCACCTGGGAGACATGGGCACAGGCTCTTGACCCCATGCAGAAAATTCAAATCCAGTTTCCTTTCTGTTCCCTGAAGCAGCAGAGCTGTCCTGTGACTGTCCATTGATATCCTCATGCCTGGAGAAATACTTGAAAGCCCCTTTGCTATCATAACTGTGATGATCTAATGTGATCCAATTAGTAAATGCTTACTTTGAGTTGAATCTGTTGCTGGATTAACTTTACAGGAGCCCAGCACTACCCTGGATGTTTCACCACTTTGGAATATCAAACCCAGAACTCCCAAAATGTCTCAAAAAGCAGAAAGTGACCCCATCCTCTTGTTGGTGAATAACACATTGGAAAGCTTATTCCTGACCTAATATTAGCCAAGGTGGATCTTTCCTTCTGCTCATCCTCCTCCTCCTTGGATGCTCTGATCTTTGCTGCTCTCAGACCTCTCCTATCCTGTCTGTTGGTCTTTTACCCTCTGACCACTCTGCCTCAGCCAGCAAACCCCACTTTCAGCACAATCAGGTCTCTTGAAAGCATTTTTGAGCTGGGCAATCCAGTCCTATCTCTACAATAACACTGCCCTGAGATTGCAGGGAATCTCAAAGCAATCTGAAAAGGCAGGAGAGTGTCATTAGCCACGTTTCACAGACGGCAGGCACAGGGCAGGAGATGATTTATTTGAAGTCATACCTCGAGGCAGAGATGGAGGCAGGGAAGGAACGCAGGAGTCCTGACTTGCAGTTCCATGACAGAGTGTAAGTGGGAACCCACGGAGTGCTTACAAGTCTCTCCAGGTACAGGGAACGCCAGGGCTGCTGTGGCAGAGCAGGCTGCTGGCCAGCTGGAGAAGGAGAGCACATATGGGGCGCAGCTGAAAGAAATGAAATCCTCCCCTGGGAGTTCCAGACTTAATTGGCTGCTTTATGACCAAGTCAGCTAACAAAAATCTTGGGCTACATCCCTTTGCTGCAGCTGAGCAGGCTGTGAAGACCAAACCAAGGCCTATAAACACTGCTTGAGCCTCCAGAGACCCCATTTCTACTTTGTGTTGACAAAATGTGTCCCTTTTTCCGAGAGATTCGGGGTTTTTTCTTTATTATCTTTATTGTCCTTTTCTTTTTTTTTCTTTGTTTTTCTTTTTTTTTCTATGGACTCATCTCAATGGCATTGACAAGGGAAACAACCAAGAAGAGATTTGCAGGGGCTGTGAGACTTCTGTGTGTATAAATGCAAATGTTTTCCCAACACTCCTCCTGCATACACCTTCCAAGCCAGCTCCAGGTAACCAAGAGTGAGCTACACACCAG
Source organism: Edolisoma coerulescens (assembly GCA_013397115.1). Lineage (NCBI taxonomy): Eukaryota > Metazoa > Chordata > Aves > Passeriformes > Campephagidae > Edolisoma > Edolisoma coerulescens. Next base: position 1,325,476 of record VWZW01002782.1, read on the forward strand.
GCAGGCTCTGAAAAGCTCTATCAAGAAACCTTCTGACCCTACTGGAACATGACACGTGCCCATCGTTTTCTTTTCTCTGCCTGTCTCCCATTTGCTTTTCAGTACTGGCAGCACTTTGCTTATAAATTTCCTTTTTCTCCTTCAGTCTCTTTTTTTCTCCCTCCTCCTCCTCTCCTGGGCTAAGCCACAGCACCACTGTGCCCAGGCAGTTTGGCAAGGGCGGCTGTACAAACGGAATATGGGGAGCCATGGAATTTGAGTCATTATTTATTGGCATAATTACAGCCCTTGGGGACCTGGGTTGAATCCTGGGGTCCATCCTTGAGCAGAGCAGCTCCCCCAGTCCAGGTGGAGGCTGTGGGGACCAGAGTGAACATCCTACACAGATGACAATAACCAGGATAAAATCCAGAAAAACAGCAGGCAGGATGCAAACATCTCCCTGGAGCCGGTTGCTCTGACAAACACATGCCAGCCCTTGCTTAGAGCAGAGCCCTGTGGCCTTATAACTGCACGAAGTGGTGGGAAAAGGGACAAGGAGGGGAGGCACAAGCCTTGTGATAGAAGAGGCAGGAGAGAGGCAGGAGAATGCGCCCGCAGCAGGGAGCTGCATGGCACGGGAAGGGCCCGCACCAGCAAGTAAGGGAAGCAGATATCCAACACGCAGCACCCTGGGGGATCAGTCTGCACTCCCAGCACAACGATCCCTGCTGTCATCAGCCTGGGAGACAACCCCGTGCCACCCTCCCTTCTCGTGTGTCTCAGCTCCAGGTGAGCTGTACCCTCCTGCTGGAGATGCCTCTGTGCTGGAAAGCAGCTCCCGACTCTAAAAATCCCCCTGAATGCAGACCTCTGACTGGCAATGAAAACATGTTCCTATTCTTTTTCCCTTCCCCGTTTTCAGGGCTGCACGGACCAAATCAAGCCTGTTCCCAAATGTGGAAATGCAACCTGCAGAGTGCGGTGGAAGAAAGGGCAGAGCAGGGCCCTGCCTCCCACAGTTTGTTTCAAGTTTGTTTGTCTCAAAATGCCTTGAGTGTTTTAGACTTTCACTGTCGTCAAAGGTGGCAGACAGGGCAGTGCTGTTATTCTGCCGAAGGAGAGAAATAAAAATAAAAATAAAAATAAAAATAAAAATAAAAAAAAAATAAAAATAAAAATAAAAAATAATAACCATGTGCCTTCAGTGTGACTCAGAGTCACGGGAGACAGTTCAGGATAAAGAAGAGACCTCATCTGCTGCCACCCTGTGTGAATCCAGAGGGTCTTGTAACATTTTAAATATCAAATACAGCCTCAGGTAGTCTGATGAAGTCTGATACTTCCCTGTCAAGCACCCAGATATCAAGAGACCGAGTCCTTCCACTGCACAGGTTTGGGCTATATTTTGGAAATGATTAAACGGTGTTACTTTTTTGTTCCAAGGTCCCTAATACAAATGCTTTGGCACTTCCAGAAATGATACTCTGAGAATTTGCTTCATCAGGCAACACAGATACCCTCAGCAGTGAGTTATTTGCTCTTCTTTTGCAGGCAGGGGAAAGAAACTGATACCTCTGGGGTGCAATCCATCCTGTGCTGGTGTCCACAGCAGGCGAAATGCATCATGCCCTTGACACACCTCTTGCATCCATGGCCTGGAAAAGGCAGCCTGGTGCAATGGAGCCACACAAACACTGTGGACATCCAGAGTGAAGAGAGGAGACTTTCCGAGCTCTTCGTGAGAGACACTCGCAAAGAAAGCAGCCAGGAAGGATTGTTCAGGAGCACTTGTAACACACCTTTGTATGGATAGTTTGTGCCATTCCCCTCTCCTTTAGCTGTTGCCACTCGTGGTGCTGGCACAGAGCACCAGGTCATCTTTTTGGGGGGAGCCTCAAAGGGTGGGCTCACAGGGACCCCTCACAGGGACCTTGACAGGGACACTTGGCTGCTCTTCCAGCGGCCTCATGATGGAGCCAGAGCCGCACACGGCCCCGGAGAGCCAGGGCACCCCACCTGCCAGGGACCGGGCGGGAGCAGCCATGCAGCTCCTGTAATTTCTCTAATGGCTTTCTTTGCCTTGATAGATATTGAAGGAAGCTTGTTGCCGGGGCAATTTCCATGGAGAGATAATAAGAGATCATTTTCAAGTGAGCCAAACTTTAATGGCACATTCTGGTAATGAGGCAGCAAGGAGAGTAATGACCAGAGACCTCAGAGTGCGAGCACATTGTGAGAGGGGGGAGAACTCTCAGTTCACTGCTCAAGGCAGACTTTGGAGGCCTGATCTGTGTCCCCTTCGGTTCAGCCTGGTGTGCTGCTGATTACAGGGAGAGGAAGATTAAGATCCAAGTGTTGGTAGTGGGGCTGGATGGCTCCACGGATATGCCCCAGTGAATTCACTGGGGAAGCAGGAAGACTCTGTAGGGCTCAGGCACCAAATGCTCCCATCTTTTCCTTCAGCAGAAGACAAATTGGAGAAAAAAGTCAAAGGAGAGCTGGATACTCCTGAGCACAATCATGTGCTTTCTGTCTGAAAACAACAAGAAATATTTTAGCCTGTGTTAAGATACCGTGTTCCTGGAGATGGGAGGGAAAGGGTTGGAACAGAGGGTGAAGGTCCCGTCTGGTTTAAGCTCTGTGTTCTGAGATCGACATCTGCAGAAACCCTTAGGAAGCAGATCTGAAATTCAGGGATGGTGGTAGAAGCAGAGGGTGTGAAGGCAGAGATCAAGGGTTCATGAATAGAGAAAGAGAATTATAAAGGAAGACTAAAAAAAACCCCCTTATTCCGTTAGGTTTGAGATCCAAGGAGGATCTATACCCATTCCTTTGGCGAATTCTGTGAGTGTAATTAGGGAACTCAGCAGCCAGGATAAACCTTAAAGCCACTTCTGAATTAGGAGAGCAAAATGTCCCCATATTAGATCACTGCAAAGTCACGGACTGCAAAAACCATGGAGAACCTGTGTGGGGCCCAAAGCCACCTAAGGTCCAGGACTGTGCTTTCTAGTCAGTTCTGAATGGCTAAACTGAGGAAAACTTGCCCAGGAACTAAAGTACAGAAGAGGCTGTGGATTTCCTGCCTCCTCCTGGAGGTATGAAGCACTTTCATGCCTCTCTATTCCTTGAATTCATCTCTGCAGCTTGGTTTTGGCAGTGCTTTTAAGGAGGGCTCTCAGTCAGCTGCTTCTTAAGGGCAGCCAGAGCCAGTTGCTGTTTACCTCCTCTCTAAAGAAGGAAGGTGAAGGGTCTGCTTTGCTCCAGCCTCGTTAACAGTTGTTTCATTAATCACAGCTTTCCCTTCAAAACCAGAGACAATCTGTCCAATTAACATTAAAGCTCTGGCAGTCGCTTGCGACAGTGGGGAACTTTGCAAGCAGCACTTTGACAAGCATCGCTATAAGTTTCACATTTTTAAAGCTGCTCCCAAACAAACCAGCCCAGTCTCACCTCGTTAATCCCCTCTGCTCCCTGCTTGCACAGAGCCAGCCTCCTTTCCCGTCACTTTTACAGTGAATCCCAGCAGAGCTCGGGTCCCACAGTGCTTCTCCCAGACCTCTGGGACTCTGTAGGCATTCCTTTGTATTACACCCTGACACTGGACTGCACCTCAACTGAGGTCAGAAAGAATCCTCATATTAAAGTGCAGGTCCAGCAGAAAAGGTCACTGATAATGTCTCGTCTCCAAATGCCGTGTGATCAGAGAACAGTAGGAGTAGTAACGTGCAGAGAAAAAGTTACCCAGTTAACTCCAAGCCTCTTAGTCTAACCTTGACTGGGGATTTCAAAGTGAATTTTGAAGGGAAGAACAATTAAATACGCAGAGATAAAGGGGAAATGAGATAAGATGCAACACGGGTTTACGAAATGTAGATTGTGTCAGACGAACATGATAGCTTTGTTTTGATAAGATACCTGATTTTCTAGACAAAGGAAATGCTGCTGATCTCCTTTATCTAGGCTTCAGTCAGGTATCTGATAGGTGCCACGTGGGAAATTACTAGTGAAGCTGAAGGAAAGGAGGATTAGTAAACTGTAAGGTGAGGTGCAACTCTCTGGAGGGAATTTACCAAAAGAGTTTCTCACAGAACTGTTTGGGAACTGATCTTTTCTTCTTGTGGATGATCTTGGCAATGAAAGCAGGATCCTGAGGCTAAAATCACCCAGCGACACAGAACTGGAAGTTTTGACAACGAAGAGAAGAATGAGAGGACAAGTCTGAAAGAACTAAGTGACCTTGAGAATCAGAATAATTGAAATGAGAGGGCAAACAGAAAGTTTGAGACGACAGGTCAGGAATGTGAGGACTTGTGATAGTCTGATATATAATGTAGGAGATGATGAGCAGCAAATGGTCAAGGAGTGTGTGCTCTGAGTGACTGTCAGGCAAAGAAAGGCAAATGCTACCCTTGGATGTATCAGGAGGGGTATTTCAGAAAATATAGACAAAAAATGGTGTCACCGACCGTGTCTGGCTTCTTAAGGTCAGGGCGGATAAGCTTAACCTTGCTTGAATGCAGAGGAGGGCTGGAAAATGGAAAACAGAACACTTACAGGAGGGCAGAAGAGTCAGGAACAGCATGTTTCATTTGGTAAAAGACAGGCTGACGTGGGAGAAGCTCCGGAGAGGTAAAATGGCTCCATGAGCTGTTGGGATACAGCTCCTGAAGCAGGTAAGGCACGAGCACAGTGAGAACTCGTCAGGAGGAGAGGTTCCCTGCCTGCTGCTGGAAGATGCAGAGAGAAAAGAGAAGGTTTGAGGTCTGAGCTTCTCCTTTCACACCTGCAATGACAAGGACTGCCCTTGCTAGCCAGAAGGTCCCTGAAATTCCTGTGCTCCCAGGCAGGGCTCTTTCCCATGAGTTTTTCCCAGTACTCTGAACAGCTTTCTCATTCCTGATGCTCCCGAGAATCCCTCCAGGCTCCTGACAGAGAGGCAGAACATCTGCGTGGGAAACTGAAGTGATGATTGCAGCACACATAAGAAAATCTCAAGTCTAATGTAGCCAGAACAGGTGAGAAAACCAGGAAAAACAGGTCAGGAGAGGAGTTAGCCCGGTGTGAGAACACAAACTGTCTGTCCAGGCTCACGGTGATCTGCCTGCTATCCTGTGCTATCCACTTTTACTGCTCCCTGTTAGCATTTCCTGCCACTTGCTTCCTACTTTACATCAACACAGGACAATCCCTTCTGTATTTTGCTGTCTAAAGCTGCCTAAAGCTGTAAACTGGCATTCGGAACCCAGCATGCTGACTGTCTTTGCGCCGTGCATGTTTTCCCCTCCTGTCTTGTTGCTCCTGTATTAGAGTCATTTTAACTCGAATGAGCTCTTTTCTTTGGCTTTCTATTTGCCTCATTTTCAGGCCTTTTGTGAAACTGGGACAAGCGCTTCCTGATGAACTGACTATGGATCTGAGGAGCTCGCTGGGAAGGCTATTTACCGGGTGGGTACAAACTGGGCTTAAATCTAAAGGAACTGCTAATGCCTCGTCTGGCACAGGGCTACCACACGTGTCACAGCTTTGAGTATTGCTTCCTGCCATGCTGGGAGGTCAATGTGAGATGAAAGAAGATTGGGAAACAGTCAGATTTGAGCAATCAAGGGGATACATCCCTGGATGGGGCTGGGAGGGAGAGCGGGGAAGGCTTTGGTGAGCCTGCAGGTTTTCCTTCTCAGCGCTGGGCCAGCAGCACTCATGCTGTAATTACATGTAGATGCTGGCGCCCTGGGGAGAAAGCTGTTTAAGGGAAAATCTTGCAAAGTTTCTCCCCCTGCTGGGATGATTACATTAACAGGTGCCAGGCACGGGGGAGCCTGGTGGGCCCTGAGGAAGGAAGAGGCAGGAGCTGAGATTTAGAGACTCTCAGTGAGCAACTTGTTGCCTATTAAAAAATGCAACCCAAGGACTGCATCGTGCCTTGGACGTGGGTCTGTCTGTCTGTCTGTCTGTCTGTCCCACCTCTTTAACATGAAGCCCTGCAGCCCAGTTGGTGTACCTGCTCCCCTGTGTGTTGGGAGCTCTGCTAAATCCTAATTGTCATTGTTCTGTTCTCTGCCTGCAGCTCCCAGCTTTTGTAATCCAAGTTATTTTCATGCACAGCACAGGAGAGAGGCTGGTGAGCAGGACTGGGATTGGGGTCTTAGCTTCAGAGGGGCTGGGGACAGGCAGTGAGGGCAGCAAGGGGCGCCTTCACTCCCACACTATGTTCTCATGCCAGGCCAGTTGTCCCAGCTGGTGACAATTTTGTGTCCACAGAGTGGCTTGCACACTCTCCTGGACCCACCCTTGCCATGCCTCCTAAAAATCACTATAATCTGTATTTTTCAGAGCAAGAAACTTAGGCACAGGCAGTGAAAGCGGTCCAAAGGCAGTGTTTACAAACATAAAAAGTACTCTGGGGTTTTTAGCTGTTAGTTCTTGAATCAACGTTAAATGAATCCAATCCCTGTGTGACAGGATCATCCTTCCCCCACTCCATTAGAGGTGCCTTAGCCCAGCCACAGGTATGTGCCCAGTGGCTTCTGTGTCACCTACTCCTGCCCCTGACCTTCTCCTTGCCCCAGCTCTCCCTAGAGCAGGTCTGGATGGGAAACACAGCTCTGCTCCAGCCCAAATCCTCTTTCAGATGCTCATGTAGAGTGCCAGGCATTCTCTCCCTGCCTGTGTGGAGCTATCAGAGCAGGAAGCCCTCCTCCCTTTCCTATGGGATCTCTGTGTTGGCAGACGGGTGGTGAAACTCTGAGTGTCACTATTTGTCCCCTCCAGAAAAGGTCAATGCCCAGCACTTGAGGGCCGTGGCACCACGACCTTTTCAAAGCTCAGACAGATGGCAGTGGCTGTGCAGAGAAAGGCCAGGGCAGGAGGGCAGCTGGCAGCCTTTCCAGGAGTCTGTTAGTGTGGCAGGACGTACAAGGCTCCCAGACACAGACGTGTTTATGGACAGCTCCTCAGCTGCTCGGAGCTGGTTCACAGCCAGTGACTTCAGGGGGGCTGTAGTGCTTGAAGCAGTGCTCAGTCCTCGATGCCTCTCTGACTCTGCCTGAACGTGAGCCAGCAGTGCCCTGGCAGCCCAAAGGGCCACCCGTGCCCTGGGGGGCATCAGGCCCAGCATCACCAGCTGGTTGAAGGAGGGGATTATCCTGCTCTGCTCTGGGCTGGGGGGGCCTCACCTCGAGCGCTGGGGGCAGTTTTGGGCACCACAATATAAAAAAAGACCTAAAGCTGTGAGAGAGTGTCCAAAGTATGGACAAGAGGATGGGGAAGGGTCTGGAGGGGCCATAAGAGGACTGGCTGAGAGCACTTGGCTTGTGCAGCCTGGAGAAAACTGGGGGGAGACATTGGGGGCTGCAGCTCCTCCTGAGGGGCAGCTCCCATCTCTGCTCCCTGGGACAGGGACAGCACCCAGGGAACGGCTGGAGCTGGGCCAGGGCAGGCTCAGGCTGAGATCAGGGAAAGGTTCTTCCCCCAGAGGGTGCTGGGCACTGCCCAGGCTCCCCAGGGAATGGGCACGGCCCCGAGGCTGCCAGAGCTCCAGGAGGGCTTGGACAGCGCTGCCAGGGATGCCCAGGGTGGGGTTGCTGGGGTGTCTGGGCAGGGCTGGGGTTGGACTGGATGAACCTGGTGGGTCCCTTCCAGCTCAGGATATCCTATGACTCTGTGACTCCTCCACACTCTGTGAGACCACTTAACTCATTTTGTAATCACACTCCAAAGGTCTGATTTTCATCTCCCTGGTGCTTAGAGAGTCCCACCCCCACACAAGAGATGTAAGAGATGGCTCCATTTCTGACCTCTCCATCTGAGCCATCCAGTCTTATTGTCCATCCTGACCTGGGCCCAAGGCTGTAGAGCAGAGGGGACAGACAGGTTTACTGCATGCTGAATGCCCTGCATGAGACCACTGCTGGGGAGCGTGTAAAGAAGTCAGAACTGAACTTGCAGGTGATGCACAGTGCTGCCCCTCTCAAAAAGATGCTCTGCTAAGATATTTCCTCGATATGAAGGCAAAATCTAAATTATATTTGGTTTTCAGAGCCCATCTACATCTCACTCTGTGTCAGGATAAGACTTATCTTCCCCCTGCATCAGTATTGCAAAAACAGGCTGCAGGTGTGTGGCTCAGAAAAAACCCAAAATTATCTATCCCAGGGTCCTAGCAGCTGTATTCTCCATGTGATTTTTGGATGCCTTGGTTTCAGGGTGAGACATGAAGGTCTTTGCTATCTGAGTGAACTCAGTGGAACATTGGTCTCCACCCCACAGCTTTAGAGATGCTCAGATGCACAACGGAACTGGGACCCAGATCCAGAGCTATTCCAGAGGCAAGGACAATAGACAAAGCAGATCCCCTGCTCTCTACAGAACCCACTTGGGTAAAATTACCTTCCTGGCCAAATGAGATGAAGCATGGAGCAGGTTTAATTTGTGTGTTACGTTCTTGTTAATAACAATATCTAATTAAAGCATCTGGCGACAACTTAATGGGCAGAAAAGCAAAAAAAATCAAGGAGGCTTTATAGAATTTTTCTTTCAACTCCAGCTCTCCAGGTCTGAATGAATCCATCACTAGAGACAGAGCCTTGTTTGTCTGATTCTCTCTTCAGCGTAGCCGTGTAAGTCGTAGCTTTATTGTCTAGAAACTTTCCTTAAATTAAACTCGTCATTCTTATGAAGATGATTGCTTGAAGGGGAGATTAACCTTTACGATGTGATGATGGAAGTTGTTGTTCATTTCAAGAGCCCCTGAAGATTGCTGGGAGCTGGAAGTGATGGAAACTGGACTGGGATTTGGCACCACAGATGAGAGGTGGGAATGGAGTTCATCTCTGATTGGGCTCCTCACGCTGATTTCATTGCAGGATTATTTTTTAGGTATTATTAAAATATATATATATATATNGTCTGGGAACTTTATGTGGTCCTAAATAAGAGCAGGGTGATTTATCAATAGCAGAGTGGTGAGTTTAGTTTGCTACATGCTGAGCATTCCCTCTCCTTCTGCTGCTGGCTTGTGGAAGAGACAACCACGTTGTCCACAGCCTCTCGCAGATAAAAAGCCCTTGGGATTATTCTTCCTATTATCTTTTAATAAGGAGGACATGAAGGCTGTGCCCATCAATACTACAAGCCCTGGCCCCTCAGATTGTGCCACCAGTACAGCCCAAAAGGATAACCTGGGCTGTGCAGGTGGAGCTGTGCCCCCGGGGAGGGAAGCAGAGCTCCCAGGACAGCTCAACCACAGCAAACCCAGACCCTCACAAAGGTTATACAAGTCCAGCAAGGACACGAGTGTAGCCCTGACTAAACAGTTCTGTGTGAAATGACACGACGTTGTTTTCAAGCTCTTCTGTGTGTGATTGATCTCCTGTAACAGGACATGTGCAATTAGCCAGCAGCTCTGCTATTAATAACTATCCCCGAGCATGTGGATGAAATGAATTGGTGTCTCTGTGGATTATTGCCTTTCTCCATCTGACACTTCTCTAGATGAGTGATACAGAACAAAAAAGGAATTTTAAGAGTATATAATTGAGTGTGTATTAGGGTTTATGACGAGATTCCTACAATAACTGTCATGTTCCACCTGATGGAGTAGCTGTTATGTGAACATGCCAAAGAACCACTTTCCTTGCTGTGATCTTTGTTCTCACTTGCTTTGCCTGCATTATCTGAAAATCTCCTTTAGCTGATGCCACTGAATGCCGCCTGACTAATGACTTGAGTGCAAAATAAGGACAGGAATAAAGAATGAGGTGAACACTTACTGTCAGAGGCCTCAAATTTGCCACCAAAGTGAAAGGAGGCCCATGGTTTCAGAGGCAGATAGCTTGTGTTGCTTCCACCAGTGACAGATCCTCTGGAAATCAGGACACCTCGATTTATATCCTGGTGCAAACTGAAGGCACAGGCACCACTGCACTGTCAAACCTCTGCTCCAACGGGAACAGCTACATCAGCAGAGGAAGCACTGGGAAGAGAACGAAGGCATGGAGGGATGAAGTGACTTGCTTTGTGTGTCACAGCAGGCGGGTGGCACAACCAGGCAAGGAGTTCTGGGTGCTGCCTGTCCCAGATCCTCAGCTGGAGAGTCCTGGCGGGGTTGTCCTGTTGCCAGTGTGAGGAAAAATGATTCCTCAGAAATGAAAACTTACCCGTGGCCTTAAACATGGTTTTGTGGAGGATCCAGCAAGGTGGAAACTGAACCTTTATGCGCCAGTTAGTGGCCTTTGCCGAGGGTGTGCTGGAGCCCTGTGACCCCAGTCATCCCTGTGATACCCACCGACAGCAAAAGCTGTGGGGTCTCTGGGACCACCCCATGCCAGGGGGAGAAGGGGGAGATTTGCTTTCCCACTCCTTGAGGCCTTGCTGTGTGTCACTGAGATTCTCAACAGAGACAGTGCTGCTCTCACCTACATGCCAACAAAATATCTTGGCTGAGGAGCAGGAATCCTACTGGCATTTGGTGGTGTTGGGGTGCTGTCATTACATTTACATCCAACAACACAGAGGGAGCTCCCTTTGCATCCCAGCTTTCCCATCAACAGCCCAGACCTTTTTCCATTGTTGCCCTGGGTTTTTCCATCCCATTTTCCTTCTCTGGCCTTACTTCTTTTCCCCCCTCCATTTTTCAGTTTGGCTTGTCACACACACATGGAATCACACACTCAATCCTCCCAGAGCCTCGGGCCTGCCAGCAGATCTCGAATGCAGTGGGGCTGAAGGATGCCCTGTCACCTCCTGCCCCTCCACGTCCCCCCTGCCCTATTCCCCACTGATCTATTGCAAAGGACAGGTAACCTCAGCCAGAAAGATGGATGCCACAATTACATTCCCCTTTTCAGCAGCTCTTTCCCCTTGCCTCTTCCTGATGGAAATCGTGGGCAAGAAAAATCTATTATTACTCTCCAAATCATATCAAATATTTATCAGGGTAATTCTCTAGTTATCACCACCGATTGCAAGCCTCAGTCACGTACTAAATCTTGTTAGTGTCATCCCTGGGAACGTGGCTCGTCTGTCTCCTCAGCCGAGCGCTGCACAAACCAGGCTGCCCCAGGGGAATGTGGCTCATGGAAAAGCTGGGGGGAAGGAGGCGGAGGAGACGATCAGAGACGGGCACGAGCTTCCCAAATCCCCAAATTCTCCCAGGGCATGAGGAGAGGTCTGCTCAGGATGGGGCCAAGGGCAGGGTAGGCAGGTTGGGTGTGGGAAGGGGAGGTCAGCTGGGCCACACTGAGTGATCTGATGGTGATGTTCAGATAAGCTCATTCCTAATCAGAAACTGCCTGAAAGAGGCCCGAGAAGAGAGGTGTATTCTTGCCCAGGAGTTACCCAGGGCTGTGTGGGAAGTCAGTGGCAGAGACCAGAACACAGCTCAGGGTCCCTGGCTCTAATGACACGATTGCTCCTTTTGGAGCTCTGTGGCTGGCTGGAAGCAGCGCTGTCCTGGGGGTCCCGTGAGTCAGGGCAACCCTGACATCCCTGCAAGCCGTGCCAGGACCCTCCCCTTCCACCCACCGTGTGCAGGACAAGCAAATGCAGCCGCTCGAGCTGGGCTTTTGTTGTCGTGGTTCTTGGCACCAATACGTTTCCAGATTGTACCTATTTTTAAATTCTTTATTGGGTCAGATCTGGACAGCTTGGAGACTTCAGCTCTTCCCTCTCTCTACCCCTGTGCACACAACTTCTTGCTGCAAAGGGAAGAAATGAGCAGCAAAATTCCTCTGCCAGAACCAATCAATCTGGCACCTGTCACCAGCATCACAGCAGCTATAAAATATTTAATTTCTTAATGATGAATTGGCAGATTGTTTAAAAACGACAACAAGGAAACAAAGAAAAGGAAACAGACACTCACAATCTGCAGTCACACTCTTTGCCAGGCTGAGCCTTTGGAGCTGATAGCAGGAATGTGTTTTTCCATCCCAGCTACCTGACAGTGCTGTCTATTCATTAAGCCCTGCTGGTTGTTTTGGGGATTTTCCTGCTCGGTCACTGGACCCTTGATTTACCATCCTAGTGTCCCACCACTGATTCCTGATCAAACTCAGCCTTCAGAGGGGGATTTTTTTTCCAGAAAACAGGAAAACAGCTTCTCAGTGGCACAGATTTTACCTCCTGCAGTGCTGTACACTGGAATAAGGAAGGAAAAAGAATGAGCAGGCTAGGTCAGAGCACAGGTACATCCAGCCAGGTATTCCAGCTCCAGCAGTGACCCACGGTTCATGTTTTGGGAAATGTCTAGGACTAGTTCAGTCATAAAGTGCCATTTCTCTTACAGCCTCCAGCAATCTGCAGCTCAGGGAGATCTTTGTGGTTTCTAGCTCCAACTGGAATTTTCTTCCGTGAGCTTGCCTAGTCATTTTTTAAAGTTAAGCAAACTTGGGGCATCCACAAAAATCTTCACTCAAACAGTCCCACAGTTCTCCTGTGTGAAGCTGAATGTCTTATTTTGTTTTCAGCATATCTCCTACTGATTTAACTCGATGTTCCCAGCTCCTGCATTAAAGAGACAGTGAAAAATCATTCTCTCTTCACCTCCCATCCCTTGAACATGTTTGGCTCACAAAACAGGGAGAGGCAGAGAGAGGCCTGGATTAATGGAGACCAGGATTGGGAATTGGCAGTGGACAGTTTGATTCCAGAGGATGTCAGCTTGTGTGTGCCTGTGGATTCCTCCTGCCTCTGGTTCCTACAGCTGTGAGCTTGGAGGGGAGCCAGGGTCCTCACCTCTACCATGGTGGTTTTGGAAATGCATAAGGTAATTCTGATGGGAGCCACCTCAAGGAATCCTGTAAATACAAGCAAGAAAACTGCCTGACCAAACTAAATCCTGTATTGCAAATATTGTGATATTTGGTGGGTTTTATTTTGTTTTATTAACTCCTAAGTTCTGTTATCGGGACCTTTTAATTACAAGAGAGCCATAAGGTCTCACCAAACACAAACTTTCATCCATCACAGAAAAAAACCTGGAAACCAGCTTTAACAGCTTGTGAAAGTCTCCTGAACCCTGGGGAAATGAAGAGGAAGGGAACATTTTTCACTTACCACCATTTATTATTTTTAAGCCGCCTCATGATGGGGAGCGGTGACGCTCCTCGCCGGCGTGACCAAACCTACACTGTTCCTCCGGGCCGGGGAGTTTGGCAGGCGTGGGTGGCTGGCTGGCAGCTCTCAGGCACAGCCCTCCTGCTTCCTCCTCTGCCTCTCCCGCAGCGTGTGGGGATGCAGGGCTCCAGCAGAGCTGCTGCCGGGGGGATGGCAGCACGCAGGGCATCCCAGGGTCATGCAGCACCTCAGCTCAAGCTACCGGGAGAACCTGGCAGAGCCCTCAAGCTCTGTCTGCTCTGGTGATTTGGTTTAGCCCCACTGTGCAAATATGCAAAACAAAAGCTCCCACTTGTACAGGAAGGGCTTGCCCTGCTTTCCAGAGGGGTTAATGGAATTAGGAGCACTCCCCAGCACAGGGAGCTCGTACTGCTGGCAAAGTGACCCCTCCCTGCTGGTGTGGGTCTGCTCCAGCACAAAGCAGGTTTCCCCCGGCCCCTGTGCAAATTCTCAGCCACAGAAGGATGTTTCCATTGTGCTTTGGCACGGGGATAAGATGAAATCAAAGGACAGCACATCCATGTCAGGCAGCTCTTTCCCCTGTTAACTCTGGGTCTCTGTCTTCTGCAGCTGGTGTTTAAAGAGAAATTTGCTCCACTGATCCTGCTTAATACCTCTTTGGACGTTCTGAACGGAAAATACCCTGCTTATCTCTAATCAAAGCTGGGTTTTCTCTGCCTCTGGGCCAAAACATTGCAACAGGCTTGGCCCTAGTGGGAGAAGTGGATGCTGAGCAGTAGAGCTGCCAGCTGCCTTTCATGGGCAGAACCTGAAAACCCACCTCATCCCACCTGTGCCACCAGCTGCAGGGTTTTGGGGTGTGGAAGGGGAGATTAGACAGCAGCAATCCAGCAGCTCTGAGCTGCAGCACAGGGAGCTGGAGAGGCATTGCTTTGCCATCTATTAAAATAGATCCCACTGCCAGCACAAAAACTGGGAAGTGTGACTCAAAGTGGGGGAAGGAAAAGGGATAGGGCTGATCAGCAGCTAGACACCCACATCAGGACAGCATCTCAGCAGAACCAGTTGCATCCCACCGTTGTCAGCGTGGTTGAACACGTGCTGCAGCAGAGAAGGGACTGAAGGAAGAGTTGCCTGTGGGAAGTTTTTGGCTCACAGTGAAGGCACATGGGGGGGTGTCCATGGGAGGGGCAGTGCCAGAGTCCTCTCCACCACAGGCCTTTTCCAGAAAGTTTTAACAAAGAGCATGAGCTTAAAGAGATTCTCTCTTGCTACCCAAAATCAGCCCTGGACACTGCTCTGAGTGTCCCTCTGCCCTTGACTCCGTGCCAGCCATGCCTGGCTGGAAACGTTCCTCCAGATGGAGCAGGCTAGGAAAGGTGTGGAAATGCAAAGAGGAAGGAAATGAGAATGTATGGGCACCCCTAATTGTATGTTTTTGCTGTCATTTAGACTGCTATAAAATGAATAAAATATTGAGTAAAAAATGAGTAAAATACTGTGATTCCTTTCTAATAACTTTTTTTCATCCACTTATGCTGGAATACATTTACTCTGAGTTGAAATTCTTGTCAGGAGCTGGTTGGGGCAGATCCTTTAGTTTATTATTTGATTGCAAAGAACCTACTTTCTCCCAAATATCTTATTTTTTTTTCATTAAAAAGTGATAACAGGAGGTGGTGAGCCATAGCCACGTGTTGCAGTGAAGGCAGAGCTGTGGTATGAGAGGGAAATGGGAATATTTTGGGTGCTGAGGTGGGGGCATCACCAAAGCTAATTATAACACTTTCAGCCTAAATAGTTTGGCTCCTTGTTAGTTGGATTAAAAAGGTCAAATTTTCTCTGAAAGACTTTGACGCAGGAAGGGTTTTGGATGAGTTTCTTCAGGGGAACATTGTCCCTGCCAGCCCACCTCACCCTGGGTGTGTGGTGTGGAGCCATTTGCCCCTCTGCCTGCTCCTTCCCAGAAAACCTGGCTGGGGATGAAGCAGCAGAGCCTGGAAAAGCAATTTCTCATTAAAACAACCCCCTCAGCCACTTGCTTTGGTGGGCCAGTGCCATCAGCTCCTGGGATTTCATCCCCCAGCCCAGGCAGTATGCCCTGAATGGTTGGGGTTTTCTTGCATTAGCCCATTTTTCCCCTGCAATGGCTCATTTTTTCCTTGCAGAATTTTCTAGGGCTTGGTTAGGCTCCAGGGCTTGCTTGCATCCTTGCTGCCTGTCTGAGGTTCAGGGGGAAGGCAGGCTGGAGCTGCAGGAGGGCAGCAGGGATTGACAAAGCTCTGGGCTGGAAAGCTGGCATCAGAGCAGCTGGAGAAAACAGGAGGAGGGGAAGGAGGTTTTCACCTGGAATTGTGCCTTGGAGGAGACTTGGGGAATGAGAAAAGGCAACAGGCCAAGCCATGGGACCCCAATATAAAAAAGACATTAAGCCACTGGAGAGTGTTCAAAAGAGGGACACGAGGATGAGGAAGGGTCTGGAGGGGAAGCCATGTGAGGAGTGACTGATTTGACTTGGTTTGTTCAGCCTGGAGAAGTGGTGACTGAGGGGAGTGGTCTTCAACACCCTCAGGAGGGGCAGTGGAGGGGCAGGCACTGATCTCTTCCCTCTTGTAATCAGTGATAGGACCTGAGGGATGGCTAGAGCTGTGTCAGGGTTGTTTAGGTTGGAAATCAGGAAAAAGTTCTTCCCCCAGAGGGTGCTGGGCACTGCCCAGGCTCCCCGGGGAATGGGCACGGCCCCTCGGCTGCCAGAGCTCCAGGAGCGTTTGGGCAGCACTGCCAGGGATGCCCAGGGTGGGGTTGTTGGGGATCCTGTGCAGGGCCAGGAGCTGGGCTGGATGATCCTGATGGGTCCCTTCCAGCCCAGAACATTCTGTGATTCTCTCTTTCTGTGATCCTGTGATTGCATGATTCTGTGACTCTGAGTCAGGAGTGGGGACCTGCCATGGCTGGAGCAGCTTTTATTAAGCAGCAGGAAGGGCCTGCTAGGAAATCCCCAAAATAAAGAATATTCCAGGTGAAATAGAGGGCAAAATCCCCATTTTCCCCTGCATGGCTCTTTTGCTGAGGGATCCTTATGGATTCCTCTCTGAGCTCTCCGCAGCCCTCAGCAGCCCTGTGCCGAAGGACACGGGCCGCCGGCACAGTCGGTCCCGCAGCGCTGCTCTGCGCACGGGGC
>VWZW01002782.1:1342004-1398359 GCA_013397115.1 Edolisoma coerulescens
ATGCCGCGCCCACAGTTCTGCCGTTCCCAAGCAGCCCAAAGCTTTCTGGAGCTGGGACCCCCCGTCTCCTTGGGACCAGCGGACACGCAGAGCTGCAGCGGGGCCCGAGCGTGTCACTGGGCTGGCATCTTCCACGATGCGCGGTGGCCGCTTCCCCAGAGCGCGACACGCCTGAGAGCCTCCCCTCCTTCCCCGGAGGCACCGGCTGTTCCCAGCCAGGCAGCAGCACGGGCGGCCCAGGGCCAACCTGGGCAGCAGCCCCTGCAAGGCAGCGTGTCCCGAATTCCTCCGGCACTGAGGAAAGCTGCCCGGGGCTGGCTCAGCCCCCGTGGCTGCCAAATCTCCGCTTTCACCTCCTGAGCTCGCCCAGGCACGGAGATGGGCTCCGAACGCGCTCGGAGTGCAGCCCCGGGGCAGCTCTTGCATGATAATGTCCTGCTCGGCTGCCGGCTTTGGGGAAGAGAGGAACTCGGTACTTGGCTTGTTCCTGAAGGAGCAAATCCTCCAGCCAAAAACCAGGGAGCACCGTAGGGATGAAGAGAAAAGCTGCAACACCATTTCCATACAGAACAGGCTTTTTCCTGAAATAATCCCTGCAGGAGAGAAACTCTGTTAAAATATCTGGAAGTGACAATCCTGGTATTTATCTGTTCTTATCTACAAAGATTTTGAGATGTATAAACGCAGCAAGTTCTGCCCCAATTATTGTCAGATCGAAAACAGTGTGATCCCCTTCACAGAGATTGTCTGGAATTATCTGGTGGGCACAAGGTGGATGGCTCTGCTTTTTCTCCTCCTTGTCCCCACAGGAACAAGTTCTCACTAGGACTTTTCCATAAGCAAGAAGAAATACATCCAGGAGAAAATACACTCAGAAGCAGGAGAGGAGGGGGGGAAAAACCCTATTCCAAGAAAGAAGGACAGAGGGGGTTTGATTCCTGCAGCTCTTGTCCCTCTCTCTGGATGGAGCACTCTTTACTCGATATCTCCCAGTTGTAAATGCAGCTGATTGATTTTCTTTCTGTTTCTTCTTTTGCACTTGTTTATTTTAATAAAGATAGATTTATTTTATTTGGAAGCCTGAAGCAAAATGTTCCTGCGTCTCCACCCACCCTTCTGGCACTAAGTGCTGATGGTTATTTCAGTGGTTATAATTTGATTTCTGCCTCTCCTGCTGGGCTGATGTGAGAGAAACAATATTTAGGGAAGCTGATTTTTAATTTCATTTTTTTTTTCTGGAGTAAGGGAGACAGAGGCTGGAAGTGGTGTGGGAAGAGGGAAAGAGAATCAGCAAAATGCACTCACATTTTCTAGGCATTTATCTCCCAGTTTGCAGTCTCTGATGGACAAAAAGGACAGGGCAGCTCAACTCATCCACTGCTCTCTGGAAAACGGAGGGTGATGCGTCTTTTGGGGTGTTTTTGTGTTATTCTTGGTCTATTGCAGGGACTCATTTTAGCTGCTCTTTGCCAATGATTCCACGTTTGTAGCCTGAGCTATGAAAATTTCCATTTTGCAAGAGGGGAAACTGAGGAACAGAGGAGTAAATCAGTAGTAAAGCAGTGGTAAAGCAGTCCTTTTTCCTTCAGATCACCTGTCACCAAGAGCAGTGTCAGGAACAGGACTGATTTCCAAATCCAGGCTGTCGCCAACACACACAAACCACCCACTTCAGCACTGCCATCTCTTAATTAAACTCAGACAAAATGAGATTTTCACCACTGCTTAGCAGCCAGACCTTGAGCAGCAGATTTTCCAAATAGCTCAGTTACTTCCCAGCCCTTGGTGTTTCCTAGAGAAAAGATCCTGTATTTTGCTAAGAGGAATTTTTTTGGCAGAGAAAAAAATCTGACCCTTCATTTCAAGACACAGAATAAAAACTTGTCTGTCACTTTTTTTCTGCTTTAAGAAGGATCAGCCTCCCTCTTTTTCCTTTTGCCTTTAATTTTTCTGGCTTCTAGAAAAAGGGCTAGAGAGTGCCTCTGTGCATAGCTGAAGATAATAACTTAGCTAAATATTTTTTCTCTTTTAAAGTATATATCAAGATTGCCTGCTGCACAGTTTACATTTCCTGCTGTGGAGACAAATACTTTAATTAAAATGGGAGGGAAAAAAACATGCAGAAAAAGAAAAAGGCTCTGTGAAAAGAATCTTAAGAGGCTTGAAATGGGCAAATGAAGCCCTTTGGCAGCCCGGCTGGATTCTGCATATATGCAAATATAAACGTTTGGGACTATTTTGCTCAAGGCAAGGAGGGAGGTGTTGGTGAAAGCCAGGCTTTGAGAAAGACCTTTTTGAGAAAAGGTCTCAAACTGCTTGACCTCCACCTCCTCCAGCCCCTGCTCCAGTCCTGGTACAGGACGGATGGAAGGGTTTTAGATGATCATGTCTTGAGAATAAAAGGAAAACAGAATTTTCTAAATATTTTGGCCTTTTCTCTTTCCTTCACCTAAGTGCAAAGCACTAAATTAATTCCTTGTGGTTGTTGTATTTGATTTTGGGAGTCCTTGTACCTGCTCTCCCTCCCTGGGCTTCAGCTTGTCCCGAGGGACAGCCCAGCAGCAGCAACCAGCCAGAAACTCCTCAGTGTGCCAGGCTGGCCCTAATTCCAGGGACAGATGAGAGGAATGGGAGGCTGCAAGTACAAAATTACTGCTCAGACCTGAAGTTCTTCTCCCAATGTGGAGTTAGAGGCTGAAAGCATCTCGTCTGATTTTTTTACTGCAAATTTTGGCAATGGACGAAAAAAGGGAAGCCCTGTTTATAAGGGAGAGTGCAGTGGCAGTCTGCAGGGCTTGTCTGGAGGAAAAATGCCAAGAGAACTCTTTCCTTGCATTTTTAAGCAGAAGGAGCAGCCTGTGAAGGGCACCCCTTCACTCCACTCCCATGCCTGCAGTAGGTCTGCAGCCAGCAGAGATCAGCTTGATCTCTCTAAGATATTTCTGGGAAACATTCCCAGTATCTTTCCCCTAAAGCACATCCATCCACCCAGGAAAACACCCTGCCTTCCCAAAGCATACCAGGCTCTCAGGGCTTCCCGTTTGAAGCCAACCACTGGGGGATGGCTGGAGCTCCTTGGCATGACCAGGGGGAGCAGCAGCTGCCAGCCCTGCGTTCCAGAGGGTGGTAGTGAGCAGTAGGATTTGCTTGGATGGATTAATCAGACTTCCAAAGATCTTCTTCCAGGCCAGGGTGTAGGTGCATTGAGAGCACCACAGTGTGCTTCCCTCTGCTAAGCTGGGATTTGTATCGAGCTCATTGAGGATAATTAGATGATCACCATCAGATGGGGAAGCTGAGCTCTCACTTTCTGCACCCTCCCTCTAAGAGAGCAGAATATTGTTCCTGATTTTCACCAGCCTGAGCCGGCAATTGTCTCTTTGAGCTGTGACGCTGTCCCTGTGTAATTAAGGCTGTCAGTCAAACTCAGACACCTAAACACGATAAACTCCATGGCTTAGCAGGGCTGATCACAGGACTTTAGTGCTTGGCAGTCAAAGCAGCAATTGCAGGCTCCTTTCCCATGTTGGTGGGACAAACTGGGGGGCTGTGAGGGGGAAAGGTCCCTGGGAAGCTCTTCTGTGCCTCCAGGGCTTCCTCGATGGCTGGGACCGAGGGCCCTGTGCGTGCAGGTGGTGGGATGAGCTACACTGATCCTGAGCATCATTTCTGGTCCAGAGCCTGATTCCAGGGCTCAGGGTATTGGTGGGACCTGCCTGGCAGGGAGTTTGGGTGCTTATTTATTGTCTCGATGGGCCAGAGCACCTAGAAAAACAGGGAGAGAGAGGTTTGACCCACCCAGCTCCTCTGCTCCTTACACAGTTTTATGTGGCTGGAGGGCTGGGCAGGGCAGCCAGAGGAGCAGCAGGATGAAGCAGAGTCTGTGCCATGGAGATGCCTCAGCTGGACTGCAGCAGATTCCCTGGTGCTGGTGGTCCCTTCCAGAGTGCCTGGTGGCCATCCCACAGCCTGTTCACTGCCCGCCTCTACCTGGAGCGACAAATGAGGCTTACCTGAGGCCAGGGATTTTCTAAAACTAAAGCTGTTCAAGGTCCTAAACAGCTTGACATAACTTTGGCAGTAGCTTTCCATCTGTTTCCAGCTAAATTGCTCTGTGCAGGAGCCCTTTATGTGCCTGCTGTTGGGCTGGCTGTTCATGGGACTGAAGTGTCCAGGGGCTGGGAGACAGGACAACATGGTCATGAGCTCAGAACCCTGCACTTCTAGACCTCTTTAAGAGATCTCCTGAACTATCACTGATTCTCAGGCCACGGTCTGAAAGCCTTCAGGAAGGGCTAGCAGGAAATGAACTTGGTTTCTTTCACAGGAAGCATCCTTTGTGTGGAGAGAGGCTTTTCTTGGATGGTTTGTTACCCATGCCTTGTGTGTCAGGGGAATTTGCTGGATGAATCAGTGTCTCAGTGGCTGCTGATGGGTGGCAGCCTGGGATTTGTGTGCAGATAAACAGGGAAGGAAATAGGGTTAAATTCAGGCAGGTGTTGCCCGATGGCATCTGGATACCATTCCAAGTGAGCCAACAGGCCAGCAGAACGTGGGATGCAGACAGTGAGGGAAATGTCCCCTGAAGGACAATCAGAAGACGCACTGTCGAACTGATCAGGGGAGCTTTGTCATGGCTGTCATGAGCTCTGTCATGAACTGAATGAATAAATGAAATTAGAAATGGAACTGGAATCCAGCCCCTCTCTCCTCTTGTGGACAAGCAATGGGAGGATGAATAAGTGTTTTCCAAACGTGCACAGATAGAGGAATGGCCCGATATAAAACACTGCTTCAGGTTTGGAGACCTGCTCCTATCAGGAAAGAAAGACTTTTCTCCCGTGTCACAGCACTGCAGTGTTATTCTCATTCCAGTCTGCCCCACCACCATTCTGCAATCAAACCCCTTTTCAGAGTTACATTTCTGTCTGTGGTTCCAGACCTCAGATAACCTGGTTCTGTGCTGACAAGCAGCTGTGCCGTGTGAGCCCTCTCACACGTGTTCGTGAGCTTTCCCTGTCTGAAGACCGTTACTGATAATTAGTTAGTGTAGAATGAGAGGAGTTTTGTTTGGCATTCCTTAAAACACTCTCTTCTCACAGCT
This sequence comes from Edolisoma coerulescens, assembly GCA_013397115.1. Lineage (NCBI taxonomy): Eukaryota > Metazoa > Chordata > Aves > Passeriformes > Campephagidae > Edolisoma > Edolisoma coerulescens. Next base: position 1,347,109 of record VWZW01002782.1, read on the forward strand.
CTCTGGCCTGCGGCTGATGTTACACCCACTGCTTCTGGAGCACAGCTTTCCCCATCACTGCATGATGGAGGATTATTTCATTAATGGATCTAATGATACTTTGTCTTTGGTGCTGACGATCTTTGTGGCAGTGCTGTGCAATCTTTAATTAACTTTGAGACTGCCAGGCACTACGAGGATGTTAATAACCTGCAACAAATGCAGCAGAAGCTTGAAGGCCTGGCGTGGTAAATAACCTTGTCCAAGGTCACACCGTGACTCTTGGCTGGGTTGAGGTTTGATGCCAAGTCTCCTAGTGAAGCAATGCTGTAAAAAAAGTACATTTCCTCGCTAAAAAGTGCAAAGTGGGGTAATCCAGGCAAGGAATGTGAAGTGTTTGGGGGACCAGGGAGCGTGTTCAGGAGTGCAGTGGCTGCACTGCTCAGTCCCACGGCTGTCAGGGCAGTGTTTGAGTTTGCATTTGGCCGTGTTGGCTTTGCGTGAGCAGGAGCCGGTTATGCAGCACACGGGGTAGGGACAGGCATTTAATGTGTGGATTAAAAGTGAGGTGTCACACGAGGGCTGCCAGCAGGGAATACACACACAGAGGCACACGGAAAAGAGGGAGGTGCAGAGACCTAGTATAAGTCCTGTCGTGGATGTGGATTTATTAAAAACTCTGCTGATTTCTTACAGGATTTGTTAAAAGATGTGGTGATTTCTTCCATTCGAAGCTTTTTGATTCCTGTGAAGCTCTGTGTTTTACCAACCCAGAGGCTCTGTGTTCATGAGCCCTCATCTTCTGACCACCTTTCCATAAGATGCTCCTTGTCTGAGTTTTGGAGGTGCTGTCCGCGCGCCTGTCCTGTTTTATTTACGTATTTGTTTCATGTATTGAGTGTGGAAGAAGCTGCTGGTCCCAGCTGCAAGGGTGCTGCTGGTGTCAGTATTGTAAAAGCATGAGTTTGAAATCCTGAACAGATGCTTGCTCTTTCCCCTTCCCAGAGATCTGCCACCACGGGAATCATTGCTTTGGACTTAAACCCTCCATATGTGCCCTGAGGTCAATGCTGAAGCTTTGGTTACCCTGGAAACCAGGACAAAACTGCGCCAAGCCATTACTGCAATATGGGTCACTCGTGGCAAAAAAAGAGACAGAAAATGCCTCCCCTTCCAACTGAGGTGTTTTCCATAGGGGAACCTACAGGTTTGAGCAGGTCGCAGTTTGTCCTGCCTTGTGTGGGGTGGGAGATGAAGCCCCGAGATTCAGAGCGCTTTATTGGCCCCTGGCTCCCCGTGCTGACTGCAGAGGTGGAGGGTGGGATGTTGCACAGTCCTGGGGCAATCCCCTCCTGTTTTGTAAGCAGCCACCCTGTGCTCATCAGTTCTTTGGGAAAAGCACCAAAATGAGATGCTAATTCCATCCTTAGTCCCTGAGAAAGGGAGGGGGCGTGGGTGTTGTACCTGCCATGGGATTTCAGATTGTTTCCTAAACAAATTGGAGTGAGGGAAAGTCATACTCATCCCTTTGGAAAAGGGCCAGGTTGAACACTCAGAGATTTCAGTGATTTGCTAATTGTTGGGAAACATTACTGTCTTCAGGAGGCAAGAAATGTTTCTTTTATTGTTCTGTTTGAGAACAAATGCACTTCTGGTTTCAAGGAGTTGACACCGTCTTGTGGGAGGCGGATTTTGGGTGAGGAGAGGTGAAAATTACCTTCATATCTCCTCTGAGGTCTTCCCATGGCTTCATGACCCTTCTTTTTTTATTATTATTGTTTTCTTTGGCACACTGTCAGAGCATTCCATGTCTCTTCCAGCTTGTTTTAAGCATGGAGCCACCCTGCCAAGTCTTTGTGTGCTGAAGATTTTCCACATTTAAGAAGCCACCTTAAACCACCAGTTATATGTGCTGGCTCCTGTCCACATTCCACCTCTGGAGTCACATCATCTCATCCTCTTCTGCTTTCTTCCAGGATGCAGCTGTGTTTGTTATATTTCCCGTTCTTTGCTTCCCTTGTTGCTGCTTTATTCCTGGCCTGTCACCTTCATGGGTTCACCTCAGTTGCCACCTCTCCAAAATCCTGCCTCTACCAACAGAAAGGACCCACAGTGATGGATGTACAAGCTGATGTACAACCATCTTGCTGCAGCCTCTGAGCTGGGTGTTCATTGGGAAGAAGACTCCTCCTGTACAGCTATTAGAGGGCAAACTCTAAAAGTGGGGTTGGTTTGGCTTAGACCAGGCTGCACCTCTGACAGCAGCTTCATTTGGGCCATCGAACATCAGTAGAGCACCCATAGAGCTGCTGTGTCTGTGGGAGGTGAAACTTCTGCTTTTCCTCACATTTCCTTCCTCCCTCCCTCCCCTTTGCGGTGGTCAGGCTGTCAGAGCACTTCCTGTGCATTTTGTGTCACTACTTTTCCTGGATAACTTCCCTTCTGGTATCTCAGCCCTGCTTCCTGGCAGCTTTCCATAGCACCCTGTCTTGTGATCTGCAAAGGGTTAATGTCCTTCCTATGCTCCCACTGCTTGTGGCTGCTCAGTTCCTCCCCTGTTGGAACCCAAGCGTTTTTTTCCTGGTTGATGCAGGCAACTCAAGGCCAAAGAAATGCTTAAAAAATCCCCCCAAAACACGCAGACTGAGAACTGAGAGAAAAGGAGTGTTTGAATAAATTCCTCTTCATCGGGAACAGCGCTTCAGGTTTTACTCTGTGCACAAATAAGTCTTTGCTCTCCAAAAAGCACATGATAGCCACACAGGTTTTGTAGATTCCAATATACAGCACTCCACGTGCAGGTAAACTGCATCTGGGTCTGGCTTGACCACTCTTTTGGGATTTATTGCTTTGCCAGTAATGGAAGTGGGCTCTCAGCAGTGCGGACAATTAATATTCTGTGTTCTTCTCCTGGCAAATGCCATAAAAGTCTTCATGTCTGAGAGCCGATGTCTAAAGCATGCCATGAACTAACCCCAGGCAGGGTTCGTTTCTGTCTGGGTAATGTGTACACAAGAACTTTGCCATGGCTTGCAGAAGCTGGGTCTGCACTTTCTGCTGCAGCCATTGCAACATTTTCCTGTCGTGTAGTGTCAAGCCATGGCAGTGAAACCACGAACATGAGGCTCAGGAGTCTTGGCGCTGGTCAGTGCCTGCGGCAGTGCTCTCAGTGTTCACAGAAAGCTGGTCTGCTACACAGCTTTTTGCTCTCTTGTTATGGTGTTCCCTCAAAACAGGGATCTGTAATCTCTCCAGGTCATCATTAGAGTTGCCCCTTGTTTCAAACTTTCCCAGAGTGTCACAGCAGTGCTGTAGGGGCTTGATATTTAACCATGCTTCAGATGTGGCACTGAGTGCCCAAATCAACCTTTCTTGTGTTCAGTTTGAAAAGTCTGAGCTCTGCAGTGCTCCGTGCCCTACGAACCTTTCATGTTTGATAGTTGGAATAAATCCTTGTTCTACAGCAGACTCATTATTAAGAGAAGAGGGGGAGAGGAGGTAGAATAAGTAGGATAAGTCAAAGCCACAGTAATACAAAACAAATGTAAATCAGGCTATGAGACACCATAATAAGGATGTAATGGAGGGGGAAAGTAAAAGAAACTAAGTCCTATTGTTATTTCAGTAGAAAAGCCAGCATCAGCCTGAGGGGGCCAATCCACCTTTCTTGGGGCTGTGAAAGGAATTTATGCTCCCTCTAAGCACAGAGTGTTCTGTGCCAAGGCACTGTGGACACCCTCACATCCATGGTGACAGTGAACCCCTGGCTCTGGCCAGCCCAGGGGTGACCATGGTTCATCCCAGGCAGAAGGACAAGATGCTGCTGGGCTGTTTGGTGCCAGCCTGCCTCTCTCCAAGGGTCCAGGGAGCTCCACTGTCACTCCCTGCCTGCCCAGGAATGCTTGGCAGATGGGCTGGATGCCTCCACCATCTGTGCGAAATCCTTCCAGCCATTTAGATTAAACGTTGACTTCAGTAAAATGTAGGGCTCCTAATGACCTGACATAGTCCATATGGAGTAGCTGCCACAGATAGTGACTATCTTGACATTGATTAATCACTTCTTCTAGTAGTGTATTTGTCCCTGGTTACTTGACACAGTTCTTCCCTAATAGCTTTGGAATAGTTCTGGGGTTCTCATATGACCTTGGCTTTGGGGAATAGCCCATCTGATGGCACACATTGCCTACTCCAGTGTAGGCTTGGCTGGTTTTCATCAAACTAACTTGGACTTCAGCTTTTGGGTTGTTTTTTTATGTTCCCTATGTACACCAGTCTCAGTCCTTCTCTGTAATGGGAAACACCTCAGCCATGCTGAACTCTGCTAGGTGCCACCACTGGCAATGGGCTGGGCTTGGTCTGTGCTGTGCAGCGTGAAGAGACTGTGATTCCACCTCCGTGCTCTTCCTTGCCACTTAGAGGCACGACAAGAAACCTGCATTACAGATGCTCCTTGCTCTGGAACTGCAGCTGGAGTCAATCCCTGCTCTGACAGAGAGATGTGATTCTGGGTCTTCCTTGGGTCTGACACCCCAAACTGAGTGCAGAGTGCCTCAGTCTGAGTGTTGTTCTCTTCTTGAAAGGCAGGAGATCCGGAAGAAGAGGCAGGAGGTCTCTTCCAGTCTGATCTTCCATCAAGTGTGAGTTGTGGTTCCCCCATCCCTGGAAGTGTCCAAGGCCAGGTTGGATGGAGCTGCAAGCAAGGCAGCGGTTGGAACAAGAGGAACTTTAGGGTCCCTTCCAATCCAAACCAGTCTGTGATTCCATTATTAGACCCACTTCACATGGGGAAGCATCACAAGTGAGAGTTGCAGGCATGAAGGCTCTCTAGGACCCGTTCTGATGAAATCAGTGTCTCAGCTCCCACCGCAGCCTTGGTGCAGGCTCTGTGTGCTCCAGCACTGGCTCTGTCCTGTGGCTTCCAGGTCAGGCAGGGGTTACTGTGCAAGGCAGTGACTCACCAGTTCCAGGAAGCAATGTATTTGTGGAATGTGCAGCAAAAAGATCTTAAAGATGTTTTCAGATTATTCTTTCCCCCATTTTTCCTTGTAATTTATATAAATTGTTTTTCCCAGCAGTGTGGCTGGGACAATTCAACTTGCTGTTAAATTTGTGCCACATTTCCTGTCACTCTTCCTTTCCACTCAGACAACCTTTCAGACCTGGACAGGTGACTGACTTGCTGAGTATAAGGACTGGCGATGTGTCAGGTGAATCCTGAGGACTGGTTACTGCCTGCACCCCTGAGCCTGGATCCCTCCTGCACGGTGGCTGATTTCAGCCTCATTCACCACAGGTGACTGTGAAGTTGGCACTGTGATAGTAGGAAGGGACGTGTGGCCAGTGCTGCAGCCCATCTGAGAGCAATGCTGCCTCAGCTGGTGTATCCTGAGCTTCTCAAGGACTTTTGGAACCTCTTGTGGTGCTCCCCATCTTCAGCTCCACAAGCCCTGTGCTGTGAAAGTGCCAGCACCTCAGGAATGCTCCCCCCTCTGATCTGTGAATCTCTCCTGCCTGATCCATAGCTCATAATTAGTTGTTATAGATGGTTCTTTCACTTAAAATAAGACCTGTCTTGTTTAATCTTGAAATAGTTTGTGTCATGTTTCTCAGCCTCTGTTTGCAGACAGACCTGGGCAACTGCTTGAGATGACTCCTGAGGCAAATGGAGCCTCTCTCCAGGGTAAGAGCTGTTGATCTACATCTAACCACTGGGTTAACTGTGACCTTGAAACCACCCTGGCTACAGACAATCCTGTTTTTATGGCTCTCGCCACTTGTCCTGTCCAAGAGTTTAGCGAACTTTGCTTTTTTGCTGGAGTTCACAAATCATTTTCTTTTAAAATAAGCAAGTACAAGATGTTTTGTCAGTCCAGCTACATTGCGGCTGTCTTATGCTCCGTAATACCTTACTTGAGATCACAGAGGCTGCACATGCACTGTCTGCGTTATGTTACTTACATTATAATAATGTTCAAGAGGACAAAGATTTCTCAGGCACATGTTTTTGGAAACACAGATTCTCTGTAACACCTCCTTGCTAAGAGATCTTTAATCATCCCGCCAGTAAATTGCCAGAGTAGTGAATCATCTTTGATTTTAGATGTTATTCTTGTATATAAATAATTCTTTCGGTTTTTGTGAGCAATTACACAGACATTATGGCTTTCCCCACACTGCTGTGTGCCCGCTGAGCAATATGAAGTTAACCAGCACTGACTTTCTAAGCTGGTGGCCGGGTTTGATCTGCTAACTTGCATGTTTTCTGCTAGTGCCCCATCCCTTGCAGTGTCTGTAGGATTTGTCCTTGAACAAATGACGAGGGGTGTTGTGAAACTGTCCCTTGTGACAGCAGCAGCGCCTTCTCCGAACGCCCTTCAAGCCGCATTTCCCACTTGACCTCTGAGCGTGCCTGGGGGAGGGACCTTGTGATGCTCCCAAACTCTTCAGCATCTTCAGTAAGTCTCCATTGAAATGGTAATTTCTAGAGCATACTTCAGGCTCATCTCAGCTTTAGATAAAAATTAAATGTGGATTGCCTCATTCCGCATATTGAATACTAAGGGATGCACTCGTTTGTTCTCTCTGCAGACACACGATGCTCTGCCAATTTCCTTAATCCAGGCACAGAAGCAGTCAGCAATTGTTTCCATTCACTTTTGATTCCATCTATAAAAGGAAATACCTGCAATCACCAGAGGCTTTTCAGAGCAGGGATTTTTGTAGAACTTGTCCAATTTCAACAAACTTTTTGTCTGCTGGCTTAATGGGCACTATCTGGCTGCACATCAGGGTGTCGGTTTTAGCTCCCATTGTGCTGCCATGTGTTTTTTATTGCAGAGATCATCAGTTATTTTAGGATTTCCCCATCTATCCGTGGCTCTCTACTAACCTGTCAAAAAAGTCTAACCCCCACCTCTGAAATATTTTAAACTTTTCTTTATAAGTGGATGGCTCACTGGACTGATATTGCATCTTATATTTAATATTAATTTTCACAGACTTTCATGAGTCGTCACACTTTATTCCATCTTCCTCTAGACCAATACTCCACTCTTGTCTCATGTTTTTGCCACTTCTCTGTCTATGTGGTGTTGCTAATACCCAGCAACTCTATGGCTGGATCCCCAGTAACATTTCTTAGTTATCTCCAGGAAGACAGGAGGAGATACATGAATGCACGACCATTTATCAGAGTGAATGAAGGCAGGGAGCTTTATTAGAAGGCTCACAGCTGACTTAAATTAATATTGCCCACTGTGAGGTTTTACAAAGCTTTTTCCTGAAACAATAGTCTGCATGGGGAATTCAGCATTGAGCTGTTCTGTAGCCAGGCATCAAACAGAGATTCAGGCATGACCAGGGCAGGGAGCAGCTCTAAGCCCAGCTCAGAGTGTTTGTGCCTCTCCTCTTTGCTGCTCCCCGCAACTTCTCCCACAGGAAGGGTGGGGAGGGGTGGAATTTCTGTGACCACAACTCTGATCACTCTGTGGATCTCCTTGTGCCTGGCAATATTCCTGCAATAATTGCAATAAAGGTCCAGCCAGATGGATAAAACCTGGATGTTTGTTCACAAGAGCTCAGCCAGAGATAAACCTGTGTTTACCTGGCTTAAGAAAACCTCTGCCACAGCTGAGTACTTCTCCAGTACTTGCCAGGGTGAAGCTGGGAGCGTGGCAGGAGTGCAAAGGCAGAGCCACCTTCTCTAACCAGTGCATTTGAATTATGGGACGTGGAGCATGAAACTGGGCTCAGAATTGCACAAAATATTCTGTTGTTTGGGGTTTTTTTGCCAATTTGACCTGAGCTAATCAGAGGCAATCAAGTCAAGTGACACTGATGGAACCCATATTCCTCTTTAATTTCTAGCCCAAACTATATCGGTCATTATTTCTTTTTTTTTTCTTGCTTTTTTTTTTAAACATTTAAAAAAAAAACAATTTCAAGAAGAGCAGTTCACCCAGAGCATGTGTAGAAACAAGGCAGTGACCAAGTTTCACTTCCCTTCTCGTTCTCTGCAACTCTCAGAGATGTGTCGTGAGAAGCAGGAGTGGTGAAACACAACTGCAGGGGGTTTCTCTCTCCAGGTTTCTCTCTCCATGCTGCTTTCTCCCGCACTCCTGGCCTCCTGAAGATGCCCAGGAGAGGAGCCCTTCCTGTGGGGACACTCCTGGTGCTGCTGCAGCTGGCATTTGTCCCCTCCCCGCTGGCAGGCTGCCTCCTCAATCCCTGTTTGGAGGTATGTGAGCTCCAAGTGAGCACAAAATCCTTCTGTTTCTCTGGTGCAACTTTTCCCTTTGCTTGGGAGATTCGTGCCTCAGGCTTCATAGTTGTCTTAGAAAGCCCAGCTTTTTTTTTCAAGGTTGTTATCAAGGTGATTGAAGTATTTGAAGTAAAATCTGGTCTCGAAAACATCTGAGAACCAGAACCAGCAGCAAGAACCTTTTCTTCTCATTGGCTTTCTGTACCTCTGAGGGTGCTGCACTGCAGTTATTGTAATAGATTATATTTCCCTTGGAAGGGATCCAAACCTTATCTCAGTTCTATGAAACACGGATTTTTGCCTGATTTGTGCAGTAGAGTGATTTCACCAAGTACCTGACACTGACCAACTGCCTTTTGCAAAGTTTTGCTGACAATTATTTGCTTGCAGAATAACTTTGGTTCGAGCTGCCTGGTTATGTGCAGGGGAAGAGAGCTGAGAGCTGGTGCTGGACATGCAGTGCATCCATGAGTGTTTGTCCTGCTGGCTCTCTCAAAGGTTGCTGCTGGTTCATCTGCAGCCTCAAGGAATTATGTCCTGTAGTTTTGTCCCAGCTTCAATCAGCAAGAAATGCAGCTCTTCCTGGGGAGTAGGACTGGTTCTATTAGAAATGGGAAAAATGCTTGGGATATGAAAGATTATTTCCTCAAACTCAGGGCAGCTCCTTTAGGAATGAACTGCAAGGGGGGGTCATTCTGCTCCTGCTTTCCTGGCAGTGACATTTTCTAGCACCTCATGAAGAGCAGATGTTGACCATGGTTGGATCTGCCTCTGTTACAGGTCACCCCTAACACAACTTTCAGATGCACCGGACTGAACATCTCTGGAGTTCCTGATGGAGTCCCAAACACCACGCAGAACCTGGACCTCAGTTTCAGCAATCTGAAATCACTGGGCTCAAATTATTTTGCATCAGTCCCTGAGCTGCAGCTTCTGGATCTTTCAAGGTAACAGGGTCTGTTATGTGGATACTGGTTAATTTTTCTTTCACCAGCTGGGCTGCAATGGTGGCTTATTTTAGGGTCTATTGGTCTGGCCTGTTTATTTTTTTTCTATTTTCTTGTGGCTTTGTCCCTATGTCTGTCATTTTGCACATCCCCGTGGTGAAGTGATGTGACACTTTTAGTCCAGTCACTGAGTGCACACTCTCCACTCAGAGCTGGGTCTGTCAGTCTGATCTTGTAGGTTGGGATGTGAGAAGGAGGAGGAAGATGTTTTACTTGTCTCTGAACAAGAAAAATGTCAGACTTTTCACTGTTACAAAAACTCTGAAGTGGAACATCTTGGATGAGCTGTTTTTCTAATCACAGTTTAAAAAAAAATTAACATGAAGGTACATTCATTTTCTAAAAGGCTGTTTTAAAATATCAACATATTCTCTTCTCCCTTCTCCTCGCATATCTGGGGGAGGAGATGGGGGAGGCCTATTAGCAAATTTGAATTGATGTATAATTTCCATTGACTTCAGACAACAGTTTCTCTGGGTAAATTGTTTCACTGAGAAATGTCACTCAGTCCCGTCACAGCTCTAGCTCCAAAGTGGCTGAGTGGCAGAACACGTTTGCTGTGAGACACTGCCTGGATTATTAAACTAATTCTGCTGGGATTCACTGCAGAATGGATTTGGGTCTCAAATTCTGGATCTTCCCACATGAAACAAACCTTAGGCGGCCACCCTCATTTTCCTCTCTTCCTTTTCTCCTTCAGAGCCAGCACAGCCTGGGGTCTGCTCCCTCTGAGCCATCACCAGATATCAGCTGCTGACAGAGTTGTGAGCTCTGCCACAGCTGCACCGCTCTGGTGCCAGTAGGGCTGCCCAGATGTGGCCGAGGTGGCAGTCTGAGGGCTGTGGGGGTGCAAGACGTGAGGGAATGCTGGGTCTGGTTGGTTCTTCCATCAGTGATGGTCATCACAATGTCACTTTGGCCTAAACTGAAAGCTAGGATTCTTCTTTCCTGCTGCCTGCACGAATTTTTGATCTTCACCAGGTCTCCAGGTCTCTTGCTTTGAATTTTAGATTAGAGAGGGAGGAGAGGAGGAGATGAGAGGAGGTCTCCTGTTGTAGGAGAGTTCCCTTTGCACATCCAGGGGCGCTGGCTCTGCCCAGCACAGCAAAGTCAAACCAGCCCCCAGCGTGAGGCTGAGGATGTCACACCAGCACTCAGTGGACAAGGCAGGGACAGTGTTTCATGCACTTGTATTTTCTTCCCATGCCCAACAGGTGCCACCTCCATACAATAGAAGATAACTCCTTTCTGGATCTCCAGAGACTTTCCACCTTGATTTTAACTGCCAATTCCCTGCAGTACCTGGGGAAAGCAGCTTTCTATGGCTTAACGTCGCTGAAAAAACTGGTTCTGGTGGAAACCAACAGAACCTCTCTGTCTGAGCTGCCCATTGGCCACTTGTATACCCTGCAGGAGCTGAATTTAGGCCACAACAGCATTAATTCATTGAAGCTTCCCCAGTATTTCGCCAACATGACCTCCCTCAGGCACCTGAGCTTCTTCTCTAACAAGATCACATCTATCTCCAGAGGAGACCTTGATGCCCTGAGGGAAGGGAGCAGGCTCAACCTCACGCTGGTGCTTTCCTTGAACCATATAAAATCCATAGAGCCGGGGGCCTTTGCAGGGATTCACCTTGCTGAGCTGGCTCTCAGGTCTGCTTTTGAGAACTTCAGTGTGATGCAAACTTCTCTGCAAGGCCTGGCTGGTTTGCAGGTCAGCAGACTCATCGTTGGGGAATTCAGCGACAGTGAGAGACTGCAAGACTTTGAGAGAGGGCTCTTGAGTGGACTGTGCCAGGTACAGATGGAAGAGTTTGTCTTAATCTGCTTCAGGGGGTTTGAGGATAACACAGACACTCTCTTTAACTGCATAGGCAATGTCTCCACTATTCGCTTGGTGGACCTCGGACTCAAGCAGATATCAGAGGTTCCTGTGCTGCCTAAAGTGAAACAGCTGGAATGTAAGAAATGCCATTTTGAGGACGTGCCTGCCGTGAAGCTGTCGCTTTTCAAGGAGCTGAGAGTGCTTCGTATTACCAAGAACAAAAGACTCAGAAATTTCAAGCAGAAATTTAAGAGTCTCAGTAACCTGGAGGTCATAGATTTGAGTGAGAATAGCCTCACCTTTGGTGGATGCTGTTCCCCTCAGTTTCAAAATTGTCCAAATTTGAAACACTTGAACTTAAGCTTCAATTCCAATATCAAATTGACTGGAGATTTCACTAATGTGAAGAATTTGTTATATTTGGACCTTCAGCACACAACTTTAGTTGGTCCTGGCTCCTACCCTGTCTTTCTGTCCCTTCAGAGACTGATTTACCTTGATATTTCCCATACTAAAACTGAAGTTAAATCCCAGTGTACATTTTGTGGCTTGAACTCTTTGCAAGTGCTCAAGATGGCAGGGAACTCCTTTGAGGACAATAAGCTGGCAAACAACTTCAAAAACCTAAGTCACCTCCACACCTTGGATATTTCAAGCTGCAAATTAGTACATGTGGATCAAAGTACTTTTGATGCCCTCTCTGAGCTAAAAGAGCTAAACATCAGCAACAATAAGCTCCTGACCTTTGATCCTGGAGTCTACCAGCCGCTCCAAGCCCTCCGAGTCCTGGATTTCAGCAGAAACCAGCTGACTGTTCTGTTGGACTCAGCCCGGGAAGTCCTGCCTGACAGCCTGGTCATGTTGGATATCTCTCAAAACCTGTTTGACTGCTCCTGTGTGTACCTGGACTTTCTGACATGGATCAGGGAAAAGCAGGAGCTGCTGCAGAACAAGGAGCTGATGCTGTGCCACACGCCCTCGTACGTGACGAACGTGAGCCTGCCAAGCTTTGATCTGTCCTCCTGCCACATCAGCGCAGGCAAAGTTGTCTCCTCAGTGGTTGTGTTGCTCTGTGTAGTGGTGCTCCTCTTTGTGATTTACAAGTACTACTTCCAGCTCTACTACTCCGTGGTGCTGCTCAGTGGGTGCAAACACTCCGCAGAAAGAGGAGACACCTACGATGCCTTTGTCATCCACTCCAGCAAAGACCAGGAATGGGTGATAAAAGAGCTGGTGGAACCCTTGGAAGGAGGAACACCTCCCTTCCACCTGTGTCTGTACTACAGGGACTTCCTGCCAGGGGTACCCATTGTCACCAATATCGTCCAGGAGGGTTTTCTCAGTAGCAGGAATGTCATCGCAGTCATCTCCACTGACTTCCTGGAGAGCAAGTGGTGCAGCTTTGAGTTTGACATTGCCCAGTCCTGGCAGCTGGTGGAGGGAAAGACTGGGATCATCATGATCGTGCTGGAAGATGTGAATAAGGCCCTGCTGAGGCAGAGGCTGGGGCTGTCCCGGTACCTGAGGAGGAACACCTACCTGGAGTGGAAAGACAAGGAAATAAGCAAGCACATCTTCTGGAGGCAGCTGACAGGAGTCCTGCTGGAAGGCAAAAATTGGAATCATGAGGAGGTAAAACTCATGTGAAAAGGAAGAGGGGTTCTTCCTCCCCTGTCTGCCATCCTGGCTGATGGATGGTGCTCAGAAGCTGGGTCTTCCCTTGCTCTTCAGAGTCACAGGGAGTGGACGGAGGCACTGACAAAGCACTACAGGAATTCCTGCCTTGCTGGTCACCTTTCCTCGAGGGACATTGCAAGCTAAGGAGTGACAAGAGCCAGAAGAGCTGCCTGAGCTCTGTGTTTGCCCACGGCTGTCACCCACAGGTGGCCCAGCAATACCTCAGGTCTGGTGGGTAAGGGAACAGGCCAGTGCTCTTACTGTCATCTGGCTGCTTCTGAACCTGGATTTGGGTCCTGAGACCATTTACCCAGAGGAACTTCACAGTCTGTTGCTTTGAGTGGACCCCAGGATCTCAAAGGCAGAGTAAAGACACAGGATTCTTGGCTCTAAAAGCAGTGTGAAACAGAAACAAAGTTTGGATTCCGAAACTCTTGTGTCTGCCTCCGTGAGCACCATGACTCGGGGGACAAACCCTCCAGAGAGCAATGGGGCATCCTACAGCACAACTGGCAGCTGCTCAGGGAACCTGAGTAGTTTTGTCATCCGGGAGGGAGGTTTCTGTTGGTGGGAAATTTCCCCAACACGTTTCTTTCAGTTTTCTTTAGACCAAGACCAAATACTGAAATCATCACCTGAAAAGCTTACTTATATCCAGATTATATGGCATTTGAGAGGGCAGTTTGGGGTTTTCTTGTGGGGACAAGAAATGTGTAACACTTTTAAAGTCAAATATTTCTTTGCTCCAGCTGCTGCTCCTCATCCAGTGTTTGTGGAAATACTCTGGGACTGCCCTAAGTGAGCAAAATTGAGCCTGAACGAAGTGTTTTGATGTTTACAGCCAGCCAGTTCTAGATTAAGCTTTTTCACTCTCTGGACCAGCCTTAATTCACTGTTGGAAGGTGCTGCAGGAGCCTCCAGGGTTTGAAATGGAGTTCAGATCTGCCTGTCTGCTCAGCCTTCCCCAGGGGTCAGCTGCCACCTGGAACTGGACTGGGTGGGGGAGTTTTGCTTTTGTTTCACTGAGAACGTGCCTGACATTTTGCAGGGAGAAGAGATAGAGGGGAAAAGTCTGGGTTAGCTGAACTAAATGTATCCCAGCACCATCCTGAATCAAGGGAAGGAAAGTCTAAATGCCATGGAATCATATCCCAGAGCACTCCGTCAATGTGTGGGGTATTGGATGGGGCAGGAGTATTGCTCTCTGTTTGTCAAAGGCTTTGGTTGGGATTAATCACTGAATTACTCTGGTTTCATACTTGGAAATCCTTCTATAATCAATGATGTTCTGCAGAGGTAGAACACAAGCAACTGAGTGGTGAATCAGATCTGATATTCATCCAGAAGGAAGGCCTGATCCAGCTCACTTTTCTAAGCACCAGACAGGGACATTTCCATGGAAGCAGGGTCAGAGATCAACATCAGACATTACTGGACAGAAAGGGAGAGTCAGTTCCAGGTCTTGTGCTGGCAGAAGTTGAATCACAGCTCCCTCCCTATGTGCTGTGTCAGACAACACTACCAAAAACCCCCACAGCCCTCCCTAAGCTTTTTTTGTGACCCAGGAGATGAAGCTCTAATTAAACTAAGCTTGATGCTGTGTTCCCTTGCCCAGAGAGTTTGTTCTGCATCTGCTAAATACTATTCCAGCAATTCCCAAAATGAAGTTCTTACCTCTGTGGGATTGATGGGTCCTGCAGACCTTTTACCTCACCCTTCTACCCCCACCTTCCGCCTCCTCCAGGGACAGAGGCCCATGGAGATGGTGGGGGACAGTAAACCAGGGCACAGCTCAAGGTTCCCTGGACTGAGGCCAAAGGAGAGCACAGAGGACAAAGCAAACATTAGCTTGAATTTCAGCAGCTCCAAGTTAAACTGGGAAACAAAAGAGGAAAAATTAAATAGAGTGGGAGCTCCTGCTCCTGAATTGAGCAGCACTGAAGCTACGTTTCTCCTTCACTCTTTCTCTCTGTGGCTCCTCTGCAAACAATCCAGTGGATGTGTATTTCTGGCACAAAGCACAGAGTCCTATGATTCTTGATTGTAATTATAACAATGAGTTTCAGAAAGCCTGCGAGTGGTTCTGGGCATTTATAAAAGGGATTTAGGACAGTATTGTTTAAAAAGTCAGTGTTTTTTTGAATATCAAAGCAACTTTAGGAGAGCTGGAGTGCTGCTGAGACGAGGCTCCCACCAGTACAATTTAAAAAGAAACTGGTCACTTCTTTTTCTCTTCCTATTCAGAGTCTCTACAGCAGAGATGGGTACATGAGTTGCCCCTCGCTTCCTTATTGTCCAAGAAAAAGCCACAAAAACCATCATAATTTCAGATGACCCTCTGTGGTCCCTTCCAGCCTGACCCACTCTGTGATTCTGTGACCTGCCCAGGCAGTGCCTGTCTGCTCTACACTGAGGTTTATGAGTCCAAGATGGACAAGACTGTGTGAACAATTAAATTTCCACCATTTACCCAGCAGAGAAACAGCAGATTTTTTTTGGGAAGACTCAAAACAGCTTCCCCCAATACTATAAATGGGGGAATATTGTGGTTCCCACAGAAACACACATACTCATTTGCCTTCATTGTCGGAAGCAAATGTCCAAAGGAAAACTCAATGTTCTCATGTTTCCAAAGCTGTTGGCGTGCACTGTTTGAAACTGCCCACTCTGCAGCAAGTGGCTTTGATAGGATTTACTCATTGGGTGAAGAAATGAGCAGCCAAGCAAACACCCGTGCCGGTCTGCATTCATCTCTCGTGTAAGTACCTGAACATATTCCAGTTATTAAAGCATCTCTTTTGCCCAGGTCATAAAAACAGATGGAGACAAAGCTCCAAAGGGCTGTTGCATCCAAGCTATTCCATTTGCAATGGGGATGTGCCCTGATTTCACTCTGAGCTTCATTTGACCCATGCAAAATGCCAGGACAGATGCAGCTCTGGACTCCCTTGCCTTGTGGAGGGTGCTGTCCCAGGGGCAGGACATCCTGATGTGCTGGCACTGTCACTGTTAGCGTAGAAACACATAATCACGGAATGATTATATGCAGGTACTTTTATTGCAGAGCTCTGGGAATCGGGGTACAAACCCAAATCTGATTCCGACGTGAGTTTGGGGTGAACACATTTTATACTTTATCCTTACATAACCACTATAGAATCATATGTCAATCATTAACTACCTATTGTCCTATTGTGAGCGATCGGGCATGAGTTTTGGGTTCTTTGTAATCATCCAGGCATACACTGCGAGCCCCTTCAAGTCCCTCTCCCATAATTATCCCGTGATTTTATCGATTATCCAATATGTGATTTCTAAATAATCATTGCATACCTATAACACAGTGTAACAGTACTACCTGTGCTATGGGTACACAGAGGTGCAGAGTCACAAGATTTAACAAGAACAATGCCTATTCAGAGCCTATCTAAGCTACTACAATTTTAAAGCATTTTAACCCTATGCTAACATCACCACGCTGTGCTTTGCAGCGAGGGCTCTGAGCACTGCGTGCCCTCATTAGCGTGATTGCATTTGTGCTCCCCACACTGCAGCAGCTGGAAAAGCTGGAAGCCTGAGCCATGGCAGTCCTTCCCACCTGGATCTGGCTGGCTGCAGGAGCAGCACTGCGGGAATGCTCCCCTGGCCCCCTGAGCAGGAGCACAGACTTCCAGCATCACTTAAAACCCAACGGAACGAGGAAAAGCAGCTGGCTTCCCTGGGCCGACTGATACTTGACAGGAACAGGTTGAAACTTCTCAGGGAGAGCATTCGTCCTTTGGGAAATGCTATTTTGTAGGTGGTTTATGGAATTTAATGAGGTAGCATGGTGAATCTATGGAATGGGAATTGTCACAGCAGAGTTTCTCATTTAGTGTTGCATGGGGCTGTAATTTTGGAACAGATATTTTTCATGGAAACAGTGATTTTTAAAAATGCTTTGGAGGGGCTGAAAAAGGAATTTCTAATAAAAGTTAAATTGCTCTACAATGTCATTTTAAAAAAATGTCTGTTTAGGCTTATGCTGTTGTTTTTCAGAGTACATTTTCATTTTAAAATTTGTTTCTATTTATACAATCTGACTAGCCTCCCAAAACAACACCAAAATGTAAAAACGTTTCCCGCACACCCAAATTAAAAACCCTGGATTTAATTTTGTGGGAAAAATAATTTTTTTTTTTTTTTTTGGTAACATGCTGAGAAGTATGTTTTGCAAAATGGAAATTCCTCTTCCATGACAGCTCTTACTGTGACCCTCTCAGAGTCAAACCTTCACCTGCCTGTGTCCCATGTGCAGTTCAGGCAGCAAAAACCACTGACAAACCCCTGGAATGAATTTCACTAAGTGCCTTTTGCAAAACATCTTGAGTAGGTGCTGTGGATCGATAGGAACTGCCTGAGCCTGAGAGCAGCTGAACAGGGGAGGAAAGAAGCAATTCCTTAATAAGTTGTTCTTTGCCATCACCAGCTCAGGCTGGGAATTGGGACAAATGACAGCAAAGCACGATTTGCAGAGAGGAGCCCATCTGCCAGGAGCTCTCACCTTCCCCAGCCTCAAGGTCACCCAGAGGGCACAGTCAATAATGCACCAGCCTGGACCTCACTGAGCTGCTCTGAACACCCAGAGAAACATTGCATAGCTGAGGACAGCTCTGCTAAAACACTGGAAAAGCAAAAAAAAGGAAGAAAATGAATAGGGAAGATTTTAGTGCAGGATCTCAGGGTGGGAAAGTGGCCACAGTTCAGCTGGGTGGATCCCGGGTGGTCCCAGGGTTTCCAGCACTAAGCAAAGCACCTACAAGGCAGAAGGTTCATGGTGACTCTGTAGGTGCCACGTTTTTGCATAAGGATAATAAGAGGGGTGGAAATGAGCGTTGCATGGGTACCAGCTGTGTTTTGAAGGTGACAGGATGGAGACTGGCAGGCCTTGGGGTCCAGCTGGGACAGGTGACTGGGATGAGGGACCTTCAGCATCTCTGGAGGGCAAAAGCAGCCCAGCCCAGATCTGCCTTTGTGCCTGCCAGGCTACCCAATGCACAGTGGGAGTGCAACACCTTTGGTGTGACCACACCCTTGACCATGTCTACAAATCAAACAGCAGGGAGAGGATATTCAAACCCCACACTTCCAAAATCCTCCCACCAGAGCTGTTCAAAATACATTTATTACTGGATGAGGAGATCCTCAGCTGAGGCAAAGGGTCACCCTAGGACTGGGGCCCACGGCTCTCCAGCCAGAGGATTTCCAAGGATAACAACTGCAGCCTCCCCTGCCTGCAGCTCCTTCTTCCCTTATCACCACATCTTGAGTACTACCACGCAAATAAACAATAGGGTATTGTTAGGCAAAAGAGATTTAATTGCAGTCTACACTCCCCGAGAGGGTAAGATCGGCTTTTCTTCGGATCTAATCTTCAGTCTTCATCTTTTCTTCTCCCCCTCTCATCCCTTCCCTCTCCTCAAAGTTTCTCTTTTCTGTCTTTCCCAGCCAGCAGCAAGTGACCAACCTAAAACGTAAGAAAGAGGCAGGGGTGTCCTTGTCGCTTCTTCTTTTTCTACATTTTTGAATAGCCTTTAAATCCTTTGGAGTGTTGTGTCCCACAAGGAAGGATTAGCAGTAATTCCCCTGCCATCTCTTGCTTCCGACGCTCTGACAATTCATTCTCCTGAGATCCCCTAAACTCACCGCTGAATACATTAACCAGAGGACACGGAGCGGGTTTTGGGACAGTGATGTCCCGTATCCCCCCTCCCTGCAGCCTGCTGGTCCAGCTGAACACACCCACCCATCCACCACGGGCTCTTGGATCAGCACTTCTACTCCTTAGCGACCCAAAACGACCCCAGGCTTGCCCGATGTGGGATGCTCTGGGTGGTTCAGCTCCCGGGCCTGGAACTCGCTCTCCTTTCCGTGTCTCACGATGGATCTGGTGGGAGCCTGTGTCCCCTGCCCTGCTCCCACGCTGCAGTCCCTCTGTTTACTTTTCCAAGCAGCGTAGTCTGCTGGGAAGGGCTCTGTGCCCCCTCTGCCTGGCTCTGGATGCTGCCAAGCCCTCTTAGACGATGAATGCTGCCCGTTATCTCTGCCCTGTTTTGCTTTGGTGGTTAAATGGGGTTCACAGCCTGCACACTGTGATTTGCTGGAGTGGAGCACTAAGAGACAGAGTCTAGATCAGAGCCTGTGAAAATGGCACTTTCTGTTCCTCAACTCCATTTCTCTCATCCTGGGATTTTGAAATCCTCCTCTACAGCTCTTCCCCCAGGCCAGTAAACCTCTGTCTGAAGCCAGATCCTTCCATCCCCTTTCCTGTCACTGGTTCTATTTGTGGTCACTTAAGTTTTGCTTTCTTTAGGGGAAATAAGTGCACTGAGAGTAGCACAAAAAAAAAAGAGCAGTATTTGGCCCCCAAGACCCTCTTTGCAATTGTGCTTAGCAGTGAAGCCTTTCCTGCCCAGGTATTTCTTCCTGCTGCCCCTTCTCTCAAGCTGTAAGTATTAAAATAAGCTGTCAATAAGAAGACCCACAGGCTTCCACTCTCAGCTCCTCCTAAGATTGTGGCCCACGTCTTTCTGTCCTGCATGGAGTCAGCAACTTTCAGTTCCCCCTCTTTCCCCCTCCAGCAGCCCGGATTTTGCCTGGTGCTGGGCTGGGCCAGCCCCACTCTGTGCTCTGCTGGTTCCCCACCTCTCAGTGCCCCAGGGAGGGCAGGTGGGCGCCAGGATTCACCCCTCAGCCTCAGACAGAAACTGCCTGAGCTGTGTTATTCTGAGCCCTGATGGAAATTACAGGATGTCTGCCCTGGCTGAGAAACCACCCTCTGCTCTGGCTGGGGTGGTGCCCACACCGGTCCCCTGTGTGATAGGGAGGTGCTGTGGGCTCTGGAGGTGCCCTCCTCTCACATCTGGGGCAGTGACAGAGAGAAAAGGCTGACAAAATGCTGGGACTGAAGCCTGAGCCAAATGTGTCAAGTTTCTTGCCCTCTTTGATAGCCGTTTCTCCTGGAAAAAAATGAATGTTTTATAAAGAGCATCATGAAAGCAAAGTATATCATGATTTCAGTGTGAGCAGACAGCGAGAGAGATAGGAGCATCCCCTTGGATTTGCCTGCCTGAGGTTATTTACCTCAGGAAGCTGCTGAATAAAAGATACAAAAATATAGCAGAAAGTAGTATTATTTGCTCGTTTCAAAGCATGATGGGAGGCAGAAAAACATTACGAGGGGTATCTTTGAGTATTGCCGGGCTGTATTTGTCAGGGCAGAGTTTTCATGGAGCGCTCTCCGGGTGACCCAGTTTCCGAGCCACACACACACACACGTTCACACACACACAGCCCAGCCACAATCCACAACTTTAATAGCTGTGTGACATACAAAGGAGATTTTGATGCAAAGTGGAGCTGACAGAGACGTGGAAGAAGTATCTGGGGTTTTTTTTGCTTTTTTTTTCCATCCAGTGCGACACCAAGATTACAGTCAAGGTGGTTTCAACCTTCAGCAAGGGCTGATGTTACCGCGGGTTCTGCTTTTAATGACATTTAGCAAGAAGCAGCAGCTCGGGGAGGGGGAACAAGGGTTTTCTTTTCAGGAGGAATTTACTTGGGCTGTCAGGATTAAAGGCATGAAGCGAATGCTTATGGGGCTGCAAAGGGGGCTTAATGGCTTTGCTGCTGGTAAGGACAGCACAGCTCTGAGACAGGGTGTGCCAGCCCTGTCAGGTGCCTGATAAAACATCTGTGGACGTGGAAGGGTGCAGTGAAGGGATGTCACGGCAGTGTGGTCACGCTGGGGTGACTCTGTCATCGATGGTTTCCTGGCTGTGGGTGACATGAGGGTGTCGTTATGTAGCAATAATCTCTGTTTCCTCACCGAGGGTGAGGTGGCTGCTCCAGCCCAGCTGTGGGTGTCACTTCTCTCACCGTGACTCCATCAGACTTTTCCATAGATCCTGCAGGGAGCAGGTACGAGCCTGGGGGGGCTTGACAGGACGCCAGGGCAGGTGCAGGCTGGAGTGATGCTGCAGGTTGGGCACCCAGGTATCCAGCTCAGGGCTGGCCTGATGTGGGTCCAGGCATCCCCAAAAGCTCCGAAATCATGCCAGGTTGTTGGGTTGAGTGCACCCAGGCTGATTCCATGTCCTCAAAGCAACACAGACTTTATTTTAGCAGCAAATGGCTAAAAGTGAAACAGCCTTATAAAACCTGGTGCTTAGTGAGGAGCTGTACTTGGAGAGGAAGGAACAGCAGGCAAAACATCCAGAGAAGATAAAGGCTGAGCCAAAGTGCATCCCTTCTCGAGCTGTCCCAGGATTTGTTCATGTTGGGGAGAGCCCTTGGAGTGGCATTTTGGCTTGGGCCTCCATTTAGGAAACACTCTTCAGGTGGTGATGCCTCCAGGAAGTTACAAGTGCCTGGATTCAAGGAGCAAAGGATCAGTGGGTAAGGCAGCACTACCACAGAGCCACTGCAGCCCCAATGGTGAGAGCTGGCAGAGGGCAGTGGGCACAGCTCAGCAGAGATGGTGCCAGACAAAGAGGAAAATAAAAGGAGAAGGTGCTGTTGTCTGTGGGGTGGGGTGGTGCTGCCATTCCCACAAGCATTGCAGTCACCTGAACTTTAGCAGATGGAGGTTTGTGTTTGCTGGACTGTGCTGGGAGACCTTGTCAGAAATCCCCTGGTGTGTGGAGGCCTCCAGCCTCCTCCAGCCTCCTCCAGAGAGATCCAGATGCAGAGGCTCTGGCAGGGACCTTCTGCTCCTGGGGACTGACAGCTCAGAGAGAAGGGACCTGGCAGAAAGTGCTCAGGTTCAGCAGGAGGGTCTGGTGCGAGAGACAATGAGCCAAGCAGGTCCTGCACCTTGAGCAGGGTGGTGGCAACTTGCTGTGGGAGAAATGTGATGGGTTTGACTCATTTTTGGGAAAAACATTTGTTTTATGACTTGAGGAAGTTTTAATGGGGCAGGCTGGGGCTGTGGTGGGGAAGAGCCAGTCCTCAGTGGTGAGTGCAGGGCCATGTCATGCAGTGGGGAAATGCAGCCTTGAGATCCAATTTCTCTGCTTGGATGGGAAGTCCTCTCCCCTCACCCCTCCAGCTGGAGGGGACAGTGCCCACCAGCCCAGGGACCCTCTTCCCTGTGGGATGGGCTCTCTGGGGGCTCAGAGCAGAAGCATCAGGCATTGACCAGGCTGCTCTCCCTGCCTTGATGAGGTGGAGCAGTGATAGCTCCATGTTGTGTGGCTGCTCTTTGCATCCGATACACAAACATGGAGCAGGGAAATGACAGCAATATGTGTCCCCCTGACACCCGGAGAATAAAGTGATATTGCTGTGAAAATGAGGCTGCTGCTGCACGGCTCAACTCTGAACCTTCCCTCTGCGAAGGAGCTATGATTAGAATCTCATCTCGCTCTCTATTGCACAGCACCTGCAGAAGAAAATCCCACTCAGCAGCACAGAACTATTTTTAAAGGCCTTTTTCCGACAGGCTGGGAGATGGGGCTGGTGAGAATCCTGCTGGCACCGTGGAATTCTTTCAGACCCCCTCGCAGAAGGGGATGGAGCTAGACTTGGGGACCGTGACTCAGAGAGAAAGGAAGTGGCAGAATCTTCTTGCCAAGTCTGAAGCTTGTGCCAGCTCTTTGCCTTGGGAAGCTGAATTTCAGCATCTTCTGGGTCTGTTGAGGGGGGTTTTTCAGGTTTGCTGTACCTGAGTCAGCAAGACACCTCCAGCTGTCAGAAATTTGCTGAGAGAGACTCATGTGCTTTGAACAGAGGGGCACAGGGGTCCATGGCATGGGAAGTGTGGGCAGGGACATGTCCAGGGCTGCTGTGCTCTCACCCAGGGCTGTGGGAAGGGGTGGCCTGCAGCTTCTGGAGACCACAGAGCAAGAGGTGGGGGAAGCAAACAGGCAGAGAAGACCAAGGGGCTGAAAGAGTCAAGTCTTTGGGGTGTGGGATGTGATGAGCTGTGAATTCTGGACTGCCAATGCCAAAAGGGTTTATTCACCTACATTTAGGAGGTGAATAAATGTACCAAGAAGCCTCAGAAGTGTCTGGGGATGGAGAGGGAGAGCGAGGTGTTGGCTGATGGAAGCAAAGCCCCACTTTCCTCTTGATATGCTGCTCATGGATGGGGTTTGACGCTGTTCAAACAGAATTTGCTCTCCCTCTCTGAATGGAACCAGGGAAGTGTATTACATTTATCTTAATACAACAAGGGGCTTTGGAAGCGGTGGAACAGAGGAAGCCTCGTTTTCCACGGTCATCTCCTGAGTGGATTCCCTGGCTGAGCTCATATCACACGTGGGAGCAGGATGGAAAATGGAAGGGCAATGGGAGAAAGTGCTCATTTGAGAATATCCTCCTTTAGAAAGCTTGTTAGGACTTAATTCCTCTGAGATGTCTCTTCTTCCATCAAAGCTGATTGCAGGACAGTAGGTTTGGAAAGCTACTGTGCAGTGCCCATGGGGCAACAAGCCCCATCTGGTAAACCTTTCCGTGGGGAATTATGTTAAAAAATAAACAGAACTGACCTGAAATCCCTACAAATTATTTGTCATGGCACCCCACAGAGTTTGACCCGCATATCTGTGCTTTTTATGCTGACATTTAGCACCAGGGCTCTGGAGCTGCAGTGGAGATTGGCACAAACCTGAGGAAAAGTCCCACTTAGGATGTACCACGGGCCATACAGGCTGCAGGTGGAGCATGCAGCATTCAATCGATGTGCCCAGCCACAAAACCACTTCCCATTTTGTATAATACTGGCCAACAGAGATTTGAAAAATGTTCCCTTTCTGTATAGAAAGACTATTTTTAAAATTGAACAGTAAGTTAGTCCTCTATTGACTTTCAATTTCCATCCTCTCCCATTTCCATAGCAACTCTGGCCATTTATGCATTTATCTTCATATTTAACTTTCCTCTCTCATATAATTTCAAGTGGACTCAAGTGCTGCAAAAGGGTTAAACCACTCTTTCAAACATGTTTTTAAGCAATTATTTGAAAATACATTTATATATCTCTCTCTATACATACACTAGGCTAAATTGACAAGTTTGTGGTTTAACAAAAAGTGCCGCTCGAATATTTGCCCTGAAAAACCCTTCAGGGCAATAGCAAGAACGAGTCACAGCCTCTCTCCTCTCACCTTCCCTTGTGTTATGACTGTGTTCAAAATTCTCCTCTGGAATCTGGACTTGCAGCTGCGGGAGCTGCGGCAGTCACAGGCTGGGGATTGACTGAGCTCAGGCTTTGGCAATTTGGGCTGGTTTTCATCTGATTTTTTTTTTTTTTTNATTCATGTGTGTATTTGGGAACAGTCAGAAGGCAGCAGCGCTTCCCAAATTTTGTGCTTCTGGGCTTGGGGCAGAGATGTGAGTTCACCGTGGCCATTTACAGTGCACTGATAGAACTGCCCCAAGGATCTGGAGGGGTTTTGGTGGGAATGCAGTGACCTTCTGTGGGACTTTGCTGCCCAGGAGAGCAGCCAGGCAAGTGGTGGCCTTGGGGAATCTCCATGCATGACACCAGAGAGCCCCTCCAGGTAGGCATTGCTGGCTGAACTCCTTGGAGAGCAGATTGGTCGTGAAGTCTTGGTACTGCCTGCACGAGGCACTGGGAGGAAAGCTCTGAGGTCAGTAATTCTCTTCTAAGTCCACACTTGACATTCCCTCCCTATATTTTCACAGTGTTTTTAGCTGCAAACTCCTGTGGGATTTTCATCCTGGGACTCTCTTGACTCTCAGTTCCCGTTGTCATCCTGCTTCTCCTTCAGAGCCCTCCCAGCCCTCCTCCCTCCAGCTGATTATTTTTACAGGGGAAATATATCCCCGTGTCCCCAAGAATACATGGATGGCTTAATTGCAGCACAGAAAACATGGGACATGTCTCCCTGGAGTGCTGGTGACACATTCCAGGAGAGCACAAGGTGACCACGCTGCCTTGGGACAGCTCTGTCACCGTGGCTCTGTTCACTGATAACCTGCACAAGGACCTGCCCAACTGACCAAGGTGATGAAGTGCCAAAGGCATTTTTAAATTTTTATTTTAATGGGCCTGAGAGTCTAAACCTCATTGACTTTCAAATCGACCGTGCAGATCAATGCACAGTGCCCTGACGAGGCAGGATGGTTTCCTACAGAACGTCCTCCTGCCCACCAGCCATCCACCCTCACGCTGCTCCAGCAGCTTGGGATTCAGGTCTGATCTTCTCCAGCTGGAGGATTTCTGACAAGTCCTTCCAGACCTTCCAGCTGTTTTGTGCAAGGATATGAGTAAGCAACTGATGGAACGGTTGAAGTTATTTAAGTGCCTAATTCCCGTTGAAACCTGCTTAGATGCACTTGAAAATCCTATTAGAGCACTTCCCTGCACCTTTAAGCACCTAAATACTTTGAAAATGCATTCTCTGATCATTTAGGGATGGAAGGGCAGAATGTTTCCAGAGGATTCGTGCTCCTAACTCACTTGCTGTTCCCAAAAGAAATCTCTGGTTTTGTCTGTGTTGTGCTGATGTGCCATGTCACCTTCCCCTTTCACTGCATCACTTGTGTTGTTCCTTGGTGAAGGACTCTAAATAATTCCTCCCCCTGCCTTACTGTTGACACCTTCCTGAGTATTTGCAGGGCGTTATTAAATCACCTCTTTACTCATCCTTTATCTGAGCTGTACATAATTAGTTCCTTTAATCTTTCTTCATAGGTCAATCCTTCTAAACCCTTAATCATCTTTATCTCCTTTTGCTGGAGCCCCTCCAATTTGCTGACAATTTTTTTTTTCTTCTTCATTATATTTTGCATCACAAAACAGCAAAACCCCCAAGTCCCAAGGGCTCTCCAGGCTCACTGATGGCAGTGTGAGGCTGTGGCTTTCCCTGTGGGGTTGCCCCTTTTTGTTTCTGGCCCATCCTGGGGAACAAAACTGGTGTTGGAAGGGAGAAAACCACCCCTGTCCCATCCCTGGGAGTGTCCAAGGCCAGGTTGGACGGGGCTTGGAGCAACCTGGGACAATGGAAGGGGTCCCTGCCATAGCACAACCTGCTTTGCTTGGCTTGCAAAAACCCTCTTTCTTTACATTTTTTAAAAGTCTTTTATTTAGATTATATTTGTCCTCAGTTCTTCACTCCAAGGATCTGTGAAACCTTCTCAGCTGATACCACACTCACCTTCCCAAATTCCTCAGCTGGCACCAACAGGGTGAGGAAACTGAAGCGCCGTGGAAGGGATGGAGGGCAGAGCCCTGATCCCCAGCCTGGCAGCAGCTGTAGCCCCTGCTCTGTCTGACAGCACAGGACGATGACCCCAGAAAGGGCAGAATTCCTGGGGGGACAGAGGGGCTCTGCCACCACTCGGAGTCTATTTAGGCAGTGCTTTTCTTGGTTTTCTTACCCTAACAAACACTTGCCATTCCTCAGTGGGCAGCACAGCTTCTTCCTCCCAAGCAGGCACACCAGGGTGCTCCCTGTCACACGCTTGGCTGGAAAGCAAAGGCCACCTTCATCTCCTTTCCTTTTATTGATCCTAAGTGACCTCTGGGTTGAACTGATTGCAAAACCAACCAAAGCCATGAGAGGGTGGTAGAAATTTTCAGCTCAAACCTGTCTTGTGGAGCTCCTGAAACACTGGAAGCCTAAGCCTGTTCCATTGAACTGGGAGCTGTGAGTGACCATGACCAGCCCTGGGGACAGTACCAAAGTTTCTGTGTCCCTTGGTGCCAGGGAGCACTGACAGAGCTGCCACAGCCACAACTGTGATGATGAAACCTGCACCTTGAGGGATCTGTCATTCCACAACGACTTTGCTTTCCCTTTTCCCACCCAGGCAAACCTTGCAAACGGGGTGTGATAACCATCCTGACTCCTAGGAGGGTGGCTGGAAGTCACACCTGGGCTGCCACATCACGAGCAAGCTGGGATGTGGCTGGGTCTGTGGAAAGAAGCTGGGTTTGTGCTGTGCTCTGCATAAGTGGCTTCCAGATGTGCTCCTGGTGTGGTGGGAGGGATCAGGCTGTGGAAGTGAACAGGTGGGGTTGAACAGAGGCTGTCCCTCCAGCGTGCTGAGAGGTGTCCACTTGTGCAGAAGGAGGACAGAGAGCTGCATGTTTATGCAAGTGCTCCAGGAGATCGTGGGGGAGCTGCTGACAGGGAACTTTCTGCTTGTCAGGGATGTGAAAGACTCAATCAATGCAGCAAGAGTCACCCTGAGCCTGAGGAGCTCAGGCTGGGGACAATGTGACACCAAAGAGGAGATGAGCAGTAGCTGTGGTGTTGCCATCCCTTTCTTGTGCCCCTCCCGAAGCCCAACAGCACAGCCCAAAGTCCTCAGGGAGCCCACCCTTCACTGTTCCCTGGCACCAGCAGCAGGCAGACAACCCAGGGATGCTTCTAGTGCCCTGCATCACTGGGAATCCCTAAAGCTGAACAAGGCTGGTAAAAAGAAGGCCTCCAGGCCATTTCCAGCCTAGGAGCCACGTTGTGTCCTCTCCCTGTTCCTGGAGCAAGGGGAGGTGAGGGCTGCCTGTGTCTTATCCTTGCAATGACTTTTATGGAGCCCCATCCATCCACCTCCTGCTGCTTGGAATTGCCACAACCATTTCCAGCCCCCTCTGAGCTCTGATGTTTCCAGATGGGACTATTAGGCTCCCTAGGAGTGCAGCTGTAAATATGTGCAGAACTGCCACCAGCTCTGCCTGGCTCCTGCTCGGCTCTGCAGGCCCGGGAGGGGCTGGGGCTCCCTGAGGGCTCCAAAATCAGCAGAGCCTTGCAGCAGCTGCATTGACATAAAGGTTGCACTCCATAGAATCACAGAATGGTTGAGGTTGGAAGGGACTTTAGGGATCATCTCATCCCCCCCCTGCCATGGCAGGGACACCTTCCACTATCCCAGGTTGCTCCAAGCCCCGTCGAGCCTGGCCTTGGACACTTCCAGGGATCCAGGGGCAGACACAGCTGCTCTGGGCAACCTGTGCCAGGGCCTCCCCACCCTCACAAGGGAGAATTTCTTCCTAATGTTGAATCTAAACCTGCTCTTTGTCAGTTTGAAGCCATTCCCCCTTTGAGCTGAGAAAACCAACCAAGCCAAAGCAATCAGGGCATGGCTGGAGTGGGATGGAGCCACCCTGTCTCTGCCACTTCTCTCTCAGGTGTCTGTGGTCACCTCACTGGATTGGTTTGGGGTTGCATTTTTATGAGTCCTTGCAATGTGGGAATGTTTTCTGTAATGTCAACAGCGCCCACACCTAAGTTTTAGTGGAACCTTTACCATAATGGGAATAATAAGCTTATCAGTGTCTTTTATTTTGCCAATTAAAGTAGCATCATCGTGCCCTTCTCAAGATTCTTTTTCTGCATATTTCCCTTCAGAGGAGAAGCACAGTTTTGCTGGTTCTTCCGTCCAGAATGGGTTCTGGTGGCACTGTCAGTGCTGGATGTCTGGAGGCAGCTCACTGAAGGTGAATGCGCTGTTTGTGCAACACAGCAGCCGGCCATGAACTGGTTCTGTGTCCCTGAGCAGGGGCAGGCTGTGGTTTCCCTTCTCCCCTGCCCCCCTCTGCAGTGACTGCCTGTTGCAAAGGGTTTCTCAGAGAGGGGGAGATCCCAGGCTCTACTCAGCTGTTGCAAAACTCCCCAAATTCAAGTCTGAATTCTGTGCTGTCAGCATTTTAGGAACCCAGCAGGGAGAGCCAGCAGCAGATGCCTCGCTCTGGGAGCTGTTTCTTGCGAAGCATTCGAACTATTCAGTCATGTTTTACTCGGGGTGCTGTTCCAGAGGGCTCCTCCCTCCCCTTCGTGCATCACAGCACAAAGTGGGGTGACTGTGACCTTCTCCTGACATGCAGAGGAGGGATTCTCCTGGACTGGGAATGCAGCACCCTTGTAGCAAGCACTTCCCAACAGAACACTTGTTCCCAAATCACTGCTGTCTCAAGCCGTTTTAAGTATCTGTGTCCATCCCTCCAGCAGAGGGATCCTGGACAAGGCCCTGAGGGAGGTATGAGCCAGCCTGTGGCTTAGGAAAGGCTGTTGTGTGTTCCAGGACCTGCAAGACACCAGGGCACTCATTACAGGACCCTCTTTATTAAGAATGGATTTTTTTTTAATAGCAGTGAATAGAGGAAATTACTCTCCTTTTTTGCAACCCGGGTAACAATTTTAATGCAAAACTTGCAACACTTCATAATTACTCAGAGAATGGATTTGCCAATAGAAAGAGGACCCCTTCCCTTCCCTTCCCTTCCCTTCCCTTCCCTTCNCTTTTCATTCATTTCTTTCTTTTTCTTTAGGTCCCAAACACATTCCCATCCCTCCTGGAGCTGCATTTCATTACGCATCAAATGGATGGACAGCATGATTGATAAAAATTTAAAACTAATTTAAAAAGTATAAAAAGTTAAAAATCTCTGGAAAAGCCTAACTGGCCCCATCCTGAAGGACAAAGGGATGGATCAGCTTTTTCTGTGTGCCCTGATTCACCTGCCCACAACAAACTGAGACCCAAGTGGGGCCTCCTCACAAGCCAAACTTCTCGAAATAGCTTTTTTCTAAATCAGCTTCCATACAACAGCACAGAGCTCCCAGTCCTGTCCCCGCGGTGCGGGCAGCAAAGCTGTCAGTAATAACATCAGCAGCAGCTCTGCCCTTAGGAAAGCAGAAGTCACCAGTGAGCCCCTCAAATCCCTGATCCCTTCAGCGGGGGGCGGCAGTGATGACCCTGGGATCTGCTCCCCTCCCTGGAACAACTCCCCCTGGTAAATACTCCCAAATAAACGGCTGAGCAGCAAGAACTAAAACCTGGGAGATGTGATAAGCGAGGCTTTGTCCCCTCCTCCTGGGGACTGATGTGCAAATAGCGGCTGAGGTTTGCAGCCGGCCGAGCTGAGCTGTTTTCGCTCAGCCTCTCTCAATGCGGCATCTCTGCGGGAGCGTTTACACCCACCCCGGAGAGCTGCCCCTCTCAATAAACCGCGTTCGAGACGGGCTTTAAAAGCCACCCGTCCCTTTCAAAAGGCGACTTTGAAAGCTCGGACTCCCTTGGCTCTGTAGGGCTGAAGTGAGACACTTTCACGCCTTGGAGAAAATGGTTCATAATGCATTTACGACAGAAAAATAAAAGATAAAGACTATTCTCTTGTCTGTCTTTTTTTCCTTCTCCTTTTTTCTTTTCCCCTTTTCTTTATTTACCAAAAGTACCTCCAGGGCTAATGGCATTTTCTTTGGCCGCTGGGAGCAGAAGAAGATAGAAGTCTGAAATATGAAAGCATTTCTCTTGGTTTTTAACAACTTTGGATCACTCTAGTTAACTCTCAGTCTCAGTTCAAAGCAGAGCTAGAAACTGAAAGGCCGGCTCTGTTTTTCTCTGAGAAAAACTACATTACTATAAATGATTGCTTATCCCAGAAAGAAACATCGAGGCTTAAAATTTCTTGTCCTGGCATGAAAAAAGTCAAAATCACTGAGACTTCTGTGAGCTGTGACAAAAATAAAAAAAATAGTCTGCAATACTTCATTTTGATGATATCAAAGTGTTTCATGCATGACCTGTTTTTCATTTTTAAAATATATTTTTATTGTAATCAGCTTAAGTTTCAAAACAAAACGACTTTGAATAAAAAGTTAAAACAAGTTGTCTGAGTCTCAATTTTTTTTTTTCCCAGCAGAAGAAATTCATCAAACTGGGTCTCTTTCTTGCAAGCATTTCAACTGAGATGAATCTGTCTTTTCCAAACTGTAAGAGATATCTTAACAAGATCTTCCTGCCTGGCTCTTGCTGTTCCAGAAATACTGAGTTTCTTGGGATACTGGTGCCTGATGATGGCAGTGCAGAGGACAGAAGTTTTGGGACAAGTAGGGTTCAAAATGTAGAATGGAAGTCTTAAGGAGGCAGGGGTGACAAGGATTTCAGCCTTTCCCAAACTCTGGACCTGGAGGTCTTAACCTAAAGTCCTAAAACTGAGGGATGGGTGTGTTAGTGCTGCTGATCAAACTGCGAGATTCCCAGCTTGCCTGCTCAGGTGCAAGCAGGAAATTTGTCATGAATGGCCCTTGATGTGTTATTTTGGTGTTCCCTCTCAGGATATAAAAGTCCAAACCCAGCACATTTGGGCAAATTAACAAATTCCTTTTAGCTTCTGAAAAACTCTGTGATTTCTATTTGGGGTGGCTGGATTTTGGCCTTGCCTCCACAACATTGGCTCAGGCAGCAGCTCTTGAAGAGAAGTGCCAGGATGGGAAAGGAAGGAGCAGTTTGCTAAATCTTGGTGCTTCTGTGAGGAACCATCCTGCTCCTGTGCCTTACCCACCTTCCCAACAGCAGAGGGCAATGGGGATGGAAAGACAAAATCATATGTTCAGTGTTAGGAGGAGCATAGAAACTTTTTTACCTCCCAGCCAATTGTATCAACACTTCATTTAAAAAAAAAAGCATAGGACAGCTTGGCTAGGAGCCACTCCAAGGTTCAGTGATAGACAGAGAGATGACTTGATGCCTTCATCTTTGCTCTTCTGACCATAATTCCCTTCACAATCATGAGCTGCTCATTTAATCCCCCTAGGATATAGATTCTCCAGGAGTGGAATGAGTATTCAAGATATCTCTGGAGTTGACCTGTCCATCCAAATGGACATCAAAGATGAATGAATTTTATCACTCCTGAACCAAGTGGATGTACAGCTTGAACCGATTGTAGGAGCAGACTAATTTCTATATTATCCTCTTCTTCCAAGTTTCAGGTGTCCCAGGATTTCTGGTGCCTCAGCTTTAGCTTTTCATGAACTTGAGCCTTGGCAAAGTGGACAAATAGGGTGAAAGGCTCTTTCTCCAGAGGGCATTTCATCGAGGTGTTTCATCCTGACCATGACAGATGTTCTTGTACCCAGCATCTGCAAGAGGGAGATTTATCCAGAGTCACTGCATTCGGTTTTAGCTCTGGTTGAGTTTGTGGATAATCGAGGTGAAGTGATGTTTTTTAAAAAATGGGATGAAAGAACCCCAAAAGGTCTGGCAGGGAATTAGCTTCAACTTAAGAGAAGAGCAGTGCTAGGAGTAGGATGGAGGATGGACTCCGGGGGTAAGAAAATAGACAGGAGAAGAAAAAGGCAGATTCTTAAGGGGATGAGGCCTTGGCCTCAGCTATGGAAACAGGTAATTTCCAGTACAGACAGATAATAGGGATGAGAATTCAGGGAACGTGGCATCTGGGTCTGGGGAGATTCAGCCTGGCAGGCTGACACCAGTGAAGAGATCACAAATGCTTTCCCTCCCCTCCTTGCCTTCGCTTTCACCAAAGTTTAAAGTTTACCTGCTAATTCCCTTATCAGAAGTTTGTGCTGAGAACTCTTATCTGGATTTTACAGGCAGCTCCTGGCACCAGACCAAAAATGGGAGGAAAGTATTTCATTCTTCTCCAGTTGTTCAATGAAAGCAACATTTTAAGCCAACAATATTATTGTCATTAATGGGATGGGACCGTTAATGATGGGAATGTGTGTGTTTGGCTTTCAGATGAGACTTGCCATCTATCCCTGCTCCTGACCTGGTGCAGCTTAGTGGGGATAAATTGCTTTTTAAAGCTGATCAGAATGAACCTTAATGAGGCATTAAACCCACGTTCAGTTGATCTTCCTGTCTCCACAGCCCTGCCACTGCTGGTGGCTGCCCTGGGCTCACTGGGCAGGCGAGAGGAGCGTCCCCAAGACAAGGCCAGAGCTCCAGAGTGTCTGGGTTTGGAGGAGTTTTTTCTATCATTCCCCCCAGCTCTCCCTATTTTCTCTTTCAAATGTAATTAAAAGTCATTCTTTTAACTTTATTTATTTATCAGCTTGATACATTTGAACTTGCAGGCGCCTTCATCTCAGCATTCATTTCCCTGCCCTTTAATGTGAACCTGACTCAATTCCCCATCCCCTTCAAAGCTCTTTTTTAGTTCTGCAGCACTTCCCCTGCCCCCAGCTCTTTCTCTGATTCCACCTTCCTCTTCAGCTGCCCTGCAGGCAAACAGCCCAGGGCTCTGGGCCAGGCTTGGCTGGAGATGTGACCTGGGCTGTGAAGGTGGTGACATCCCCCTGAGTCCCTCAGGATGCAGCAGAGGCAAAAGGCAGCCTTGAAGCCTCTCTGCCCAGGTCCTGTTGCTGATGAAATCACCCCTGCACTTCACAGTGGAGGAGCCCACCTTTCCCTCCCTTTCCATGGTTTGAGTGCTGTGTCCCACAAGTTTTGGGGGCAGCTGGGTCTCTCTTCCCCTCCTGTCAGCTGTAGTGTGCCTGACTCCAAAATGAGTTGGGGCCGTTGGCCTTTTTTCCCCTCTTTGCCAGCAACCCCTCAGTGCCTGAACCCACGAGGCTTCTGCCACGAGGAGCAGGGGATCCAGGAGAGGTTCAGCAGAGGAGCCAAACATAGAGAATGATTCAAAACAATGCCCAAGAAGTCCTTGATCTCCAACTTCCTTCATGTGGAAGTCCAGTGTTGATTTTCTCTCCCAGCTGAGGAGACTGAGGCTTGCAGCAAGGACATGCTCTGCTCTGTGTAGCTGGGATTCCAACCCAGGCTTCTTTTCTTTTTAAATACCTCTGCCTCCCCCAGCAGGAGCTGAGGTCCAGTTACAGAGCTCTGAGGGGTTATTCCTGCAAGGTTCCAGTCTCTGGCCCTGCTTTGCTCTTCCAAGGCACAGAGGCAAAGCTGCCTGTAGAGAAAATAAACAACCTGCTCTGGGTTTGTCTTGCTGGGAGTTGAGTTGCTTCACTGCCTTGTCACTGAGATGTGGTGATTAAAGAGATCAACTGTGGAGCTTGGGGCACAGTGAGGGGACCCAGACACATTGTAAGCTGTCACCTCGCACTGCCGGGGTGAGTCTGGTGCAGAGGAGAGCTGTGATAAGGCAGCTGTGTAATGGGACATCGCTGCCTTAGGCACTGTGAAAGAGTCCATGGACCTCTTCTTACTGATGAAAACGAGTCTTTTACTTTGTTCCATTTTATTTATATGATTTGATTTGATTACTTTACTTTATTTTGGTTTATTTTATTACTTTTTCCTCCCCACCAAGCCTCTTTTCATCCCCTTATCTTCACTGGTAGTTAGTAGATTAATGCATGTCTCAGGAAGATAAATGCACTTTCAGATCTTCAAAAGGCAAGGCAGCCTCTGAAACCAGTGTTTACAACCTCCTTGGCTGGTGACAAGGCAGGCAGCGTGACATGTCCTTCAGTTTAGCCTCCAAGGTCGAACTGAAATGCAGATCCTGGTCCCTGGGAGCACAGTGGGTACCAGGGCTCCCAGCAGCCACGTAGAGTGTGGGTTTACTGCTATTCTCTGCCAGGGCAAACTCCCTCCCTCTGCCTGCTCTCTTTCCCCAGGCATTGAATGAGAGTTTGGGGATGGAGGAGGAAAGAGAGAGGGAAGATAGAGTCAGAGAGAGGAAGCAAGGCAGTCCTCCCCAGGATTCAGCACTACACAGATATTGAGACTTTTACTATGCCCTAAAACCCGGACCAGGACACAGCAGCTGGAGGTGCCCAGCCCTAAAGGGCAGCGCACTGCTGTTCTCCACGGAGGGCTGCATCACACCAGTGCTTGCCCTCCTTGAAGGTCCAAAGTCCA
This sequence comes from Edolisoma coerulescens, assembly GCA_013397115.1. Lineage (NCBI taxonomy): Eukaryota > Metazoa > Chordata > Aves > Passeriformes > Campephagidae > Edolisoma > Edolisoma coerulescens. The sequence continues at coordinate 1,381,453 of VWZW01002782.1, forward strand.
ACACAGGCCTGTCTTGGCCATCCCTGAGCGTCCCATTGCACATTGGGATAGTCACCCGTGGCCCACGATCCTGACTCTAGCCTGACTTTTCCAGGCATGCTTTAGGTCTGTGGCCAAGCCACATACAAAGCCCTGAATTTCATAGATTATCTGAGCACCAAGGTGGCTTTGAAATATCCATCTTTTCACTCCAGCTCTATCCTCCGCCATCAGGAGGCAGATTTTGGCATCCCCAGCTGTGGTTTGCCTGATGGCACAGGGAGAAGGAGCAGGGCTGGGGGTGGCAGGTCCTGCAGGGTCGGAGGAGCAGGGCTCGTGTGTACAGAGGAGGTTAAGTGGTGGCTCCAAGGTGGGAGAAAATGTCATTGTGTTTGAGCTGTTCTCAGGCCTTTCCAAGCTCATCCCTGTGCATTAGGGGCCGAGTGAAGTCGTTAAACCCTAATCAAAAGCAGCTAATCAGGAATCAGTGGGAGATGTTCCAATTAATCTCGGCTGGAGCCGGTGGAGCGGAGCTGGGGAACAGGGATGGCCATAAGGAAAGGACAGCAGGATCCTGTCTTCTGCCACTGAGACACCCCAAGGGGGCTGTGCCAGCTCACGTGGTGGGTCTCAGGGTCTCGAAAGTATTTAGGGGTTCTCAGAAGACACTTTGTTATTGGGGCTTCCCCATGATTTCCAAAATGCACTTTGAAGCAGCTGTGATGGTACAGATATTCTGCTGCCCCATGGTGGTGGGGGTCTTACAAGGCTTCTCTGCCTGTTGGAGGGCGAAGAGCTCTCAGTCAGAGCTCTTAGCAGAGATCCATTCCCCCACATCTCTTTACAGCTGAGACTCTCCAAGTGCTTTACGGATTTCATAGGTAAATATCAGCATCTTGACTTTACAGGAAACTGAGTGACGTGCAAGAAGTGCTCTGACATGTCAGACTTTGCTCAGGCTTTGTCTGTAGCCCAGTGAAGATTTCGCTGCAGTTAAAACAGAGGTTTAGGAGCTGGATGCAAAGTCAGCCTCAGCTGTGTCAGGATGGCCTGCAAGGGAGGACACTCTCAGTTGACATTTTCCTCTTCTGCTAACTCGTGTTCACAGCTGAGATGAGAAGAAGGCTGTGTGGTGGGTCACTGAGAGTTAATAACTTCCCACAACCCCAAGGCACTGCTCTTCTGATGGGACCATTAATGGGAGCAGCGTTTGCCTTGCATGTTCTCCTCAGTTCAGCCAGGGTCATGCTTTCCCACCATATCCTTCTAGACGTAAAGTCTTTCCCCTCACCATCCCTGAAGTCAGCAAACAGTTGTGCCCCATGAAAGCAGACAGTGTGTGGTGTGGAGAATTGGGGTATTGAAGGTGCCTGGACCCCTGGACACCCTCTGTGCCATTGAGTCACTGAAGCGTAATTCCACTTTGTGTTCCTTTCTATTTGATGATAAAAACCCTCAAGGACACGATCGACTCCTCTCACCACTAAAGGCATCTGGACAAGAGCAGAGGTTTTCTGCTGCTTTTGGAAATTCCCTTGCTTCCCGCTCCAGAGAAACATCTTTCTTCATAAATCTTATTGAACCTATAAAATGCCTTCCTGTTCTTTCGCCTCTGCTCGGCTCCCCTCACCGTGCCTGTTCCACCATTGCATTCAGGCTGCTCTATAAAAAGAATAAAGTGCATTGTGCCGGATCGAGCTCGGCTGTAAATCCCTGCCAGCCCAGAGCTGACACAAATTGAATTCCATCATGGCTCTTCTTCGGAGGGTTTGCCGGCTGCCTTTTTAATTTGCCAGGGATGCAATGCAATTTAGTTTAAGTAACTAAAGTGGAAAGGCGCACAACACTGTTGTAGGGCCTTAGCTGAGAGGTTCAGGTCTGCAGGAGAAGGAGCACTTCTCTGTCCAGAGAACCATTGCTCAGAAATGCAGATGAATGCAATCAGCAAGCCTGAGTTCAGGTTCGCAGGTATGATCCAAGGATTTCAACCCCAAAAGACAGGTTTTCTGGAAAGCCATCTCCTCTGGCAGTAAAGTCTGATAGAATCCCCAGCATCTGCAATCTGCCCTCGGGTGTGTTGTAGGGTGTGTTCATGAAGGTTTTCCATCTGGTTTGAGATAAAAATTTCAAGCCCAGCTCATGATCTAAAGCAATTCCTGCTTTATTGCACAGCCCACGTTGGCCTCATTGAGGAGGGTGCTGGATCAGGGATGAGGGATGTCTGAGGGTCTCTGGTACTGACTGTGTGACCAGGGCACTTTGCTGTGGAGCTGCTGCTTGAGAGACCTCTTGGCTGAGCCTGAATCCTGGCCCTGCCTTCTCTCTGTGGTGTTGGGCAGTGTGGGACTACCAAATATCCCCACAAACACCAGTTTCCGTGTTCCCCCAGGGCCAAGGCTGGTGCAGGGCTCTTAAAATGTGCACAATCAGCAGTGTGAGAGGGGAGGCTGAGCATTACCAGAGCAGCTGAGTTCTCCCAGAGCTTTTCTTTCTGACTTGGACATGTCTTCCCTCCCCCAAATGTTGGTTTCCAGCAGCCAGAGGATGATTTGCCATCCCTGCAATGTGTGTAGAAATCTTCTGGTTTGAAGCTGTCTGGGTGTTGTCACAAAGATGGCATTGCTTGTGACATTGGATGCCACTCTCTTCCCTCCCCTGGAAGAAAAGGCTGGTTTTCCCACAAGGTTTTATTTCCTATCTACCACCCTGTGCATGTGCTGCTTTCCTCCTCCTCCTCTCTGTGGCTGTGCTGAGCCATTGATTCCTGCCTTGCTCGCTCTGGATTTGGGGAAGGGGGAGGGACGCCTCCAGGGCAGGTCAGGATAAATCGGCACTTTGCACCCTGGCTTCTGCATCCCTTACTCGAGGTCTCCATCGCATCCTTGTCCCTGTCACAATTTTTCTGCCAAATGCGGTTTTTACCCTCCCCACACGTCCCGGGAGAGCTGTTATTTATGGCCGGTGCAACAAAACTGAGCAGCACCAGCTGTTTCCCGGCCTGCAGGAGCACATCCATCACGGGGGGCTTTAGAGAAAGCCTTTTGTTTAATTATGGGCTCACTCCTTTTCTCTCTCCAGTCCCTTGCCCCTCCCGGCCTCCCCTCGCAGCACTCCAGTGACAAGGCCAGGAGGTTTTTCATTCTCTGCTGGCAACTCAAATGATTTCTAGACATTCTCAGTTCACCTTCCTGCTGGTGCAAACCCTTCTTCATTGCTCAGAACACTTAACACCTGTGAGGAGAGGGTAATGGGCCCTTCTCTGCACAGGCAGATTGGGAACAATAAATATCATCCTACAAGTATTTTTGCAGAAGGACACGTAGTGGCCCTGATTTCTGTTTTCTTCCCCTCGTATGTAGTCGGGATTTTTTTTTATAAAAAGCAAAACAAAAATCCTAAAGGTTTCACTGAAGGAGCATGAGAGCAATTTTCATCCAATCCTTCCCTATTTACTCAGTTTCTGATACGGCAGATGCCTTAAATGTTTTGGGGATTTTTGTTCACAGATTCCACTGTCTGGAAATGCATTGAAAGAGACTGAAGTTCATCCTCTGTGGTTCTGAAAAGTCACCCCCTAAGACAACATGCAGGTAAAACACCTTTTGGACAAGTCCCCGCACAGGGGTGAATTCAACACCTCCTGCTCCCTGGCAGAACTTGTTTATTAGGGTCTGAGGGTTATGGGAGGAGGAACAGATTTTTCTTGTCTTGACCTCTCAGAGCCAGAGAAATGGATGGCACTGGATGGAACATTTGGTTTCTCTGAGGTGCTGACATCGCCTTGGTGGTGATATGAGGCAACAGGAATGGAAATGCACTTCTCCAGGAGAGGGAAAAGCCTGTGAGCTCCGACTTGACAATAATTCACCTGGCTGTGTGTCTGGCCCCGCGCCCCAGGATCCCTTTCCAGCTCTGCTTTGCATTTTGCAAATTGTTTCAAGAAATGCCTGGTTTTCATGGCCTGTCGCGGGGTGATGGATGACTGGGGACGCCCAGCGAGGATATCTGTCTCCACCGAGGCTCTGTGAGTCAGCTACCCCATGTCTAGCTGCTACTTTCCTGCCTTAAAAGCCTCAATATTCCCCACTCAGCTCACCTTCCTGCTCTTTCCTGGTCTCCAGATCCATTAGTCTGTCTGGGCTGGTACCCATTAAACTGCTGAACATGGGCTACTCCGAGCAATCTTATCAGAGCTGCTGCTATTAAAGGCAGAAATAGTCAGAAACTGAGTCACCAGTGCAGGCAGTCTGGCACTTGGATTTAGACAGAAGTTTTGTCAGGGCTTGTTCTTGTTTGTGGAGAACCACAGAAGCTGCTGTGGACAATATTTGATTGCTGTGACAGTGGTGATTAATAAATAGTTGGCTAATGCGAAACAGCAGCACCCTGCATCCAAAAGTCTGAGTTTTGCAAGGTTTCCAGTACCAGTGGCCTCTGTGCCACCTTCCAAATGCAGAGAGGTTTTTGTGGGGGGACTACTGCTGCCTTGCACCCCCAAGGGAGGAAACTGAGGCACAGGGATTCAAACTGTGAGATGCCAGGTTGCTCAGGCAGTGCCTGGGACAGGTAGATCTGCAAATGTGCCAGGAGGCTCATCCCTGACTGAGACACCTTTTAACCTGCCTCGTGTGGGTTTTTCTCATGCAAGGATTTCCAGAGTGCTTTTTCTGCTGCTGATGGTACTGAAAAAAAAACCCAAAGCCCCAAAACCTTTGAACCACGTGTCTGTTAGTGCCCTGGCTGGGATGTGTTGCAGTGTTTTGGGGTTGGTTTGGGATGCAGGTGCCCACAGCCAGGTGCCGGCTGGCTCTGGAGCTGTCCTACTTTGCCCCATCAGCAGAGCTCTTGTAAAGTGTAAATGAGGCTGCAGGCAGGGATGAGGACACCACGCAGTTCCATGTGCTTTAAAACAGCCCTGCTGAGCCAGCCATGATTAGAAGCATCCTTGTTCAGCTCAGCACAAGCAGAGCCCAGCGAGATTTCCCAGGCTGAGGGCAATAATTTGATAGTTACCGGGTCTGATGGGAAGGCAGGGTGGAATCTGCCTTTTATTCTGAATTTTCACCCATGTTCACTTAAGATATAGCTGGATGGTTTCAGCCCTGAACCTCCTGGTTGTTCTGTGCCACCCTTATTCCTGTTTGGATGCAGATTTATCTTAGATTAGATCCCAGCTTTTCTTGAATATATTTCTGTGCTTACTTGTTTGCATAATCTGTTAATTTCCTTGGAATGGGGCTTTTCAGGAAGGAATGTCTTCGCCTTCACACTGTGTGCAAGAGAGAACCTTAGTTGATGTCTCTCTGAAAGCAAGTAAAGCAGTTTTACAAATCCCAACTCTACCTCTGGGTTAAGTGTAAGCGTTTGCCTGGATTGCCATCCTAGAAAGCAGCTCTTCTACCCCTGGGAAAAAATTGCTTTGTCAGTTTAATTTGCTCTCAGTTCAGCAAAGCTGTGGAAAACTGGCCAAGAGTTTTATTGGCACATCAGAGTCATAAAAAAATGAAATAATTAAAAAAGCTATTCACCCTTTTAACTGATCCAGCTCACGCTGGCCAAACATTTATGTGCCCACTTGGCCTTTATATGAGAATGCTTTAAAACTGCAATAATGGAGTGTTGAAATGAAGATGTCGGACCATAGGTGTGCCCCTGGCTTCAAGAGCTCCCAGGTGAGAATTTGCTCACTGGTGACATCCCATCCATCAGCGATGCCGAGGTTTTGTCACAGTTCCCAGGAGAAAATTGTCACATAAATCAGAAAAGGTGGGGCCAGTCAAGACGTGGGACCTGTCGGCATTTCTTGTATAACGAGGAGCTGCACACTGGGAAATGCTGGGGTTTGTGCCCTCATGTTAATTTAAAGAGAAAATAAGGCAGTTAATTCCCATTTTGGATGGGAAGGAGTGACTGGAGACCCTGCTCCCCCTCTCCCCCTCCCCATTTGGCATGTGCACACGATTTAGTTATTTCACACTTGGCCTTTGGGAATTATTGGTACAAATCCCTTTGCACTGGGTGGAAATCCACAAGCATTGATGCCCAAAGATGGGGTTTTCTGCCCTCCCAGATGGTGCGGGAGGGGCCCTGCTGGCTGGGCTGGCTTCTAGGACAGCACAAGCCACAGCCCTGGCACACTCTGACTGCAAAGGATGCTCATTGCTGGGACTGTTTTTATTTCTTTTTTGTTGTTTAAGCTCAGGGTTCTTTTGGTATTTAGTGTTTTTCTTAAATCCCTGCAAAGGGGCTGCTTTCAGCTGAAGGGCTGCTAAAATCCCTCACCTCCAGCCAGAAAAGCAGGTTTGAGAGATATGCTGAGGGCTGTGGAATCAGATGTGCCCGGAGAACCTGGGACTGGATTTTCAGGTGCTTAAAAAACACCATTAAAGCGAGTTCTGAGATGTGACCAGTCTGAATCCAGCATGAAAATTAGCTGTGAGTTTAGAAGTCTTAATGAACGCTGGAAACCTGCCTAAAAGGGCTACTATGTGGTGAGTGGTCCCAGATTTTTAATTGGTGTTCATGCGAGACCTTTTCACTCTTTGGGGAGTTTGCTTTGAATGCGGATGAGATGTGGAAATTTGGAACTTTTCTATGGAACAGAAGTTGTCACATTTTTCAGATTCAGAACAGCCAAGAGTTTCATCCAGCCCATTTGTAATCCCTTCATTTAGATGGAATGAAACGTTTCGTTCTGATAAGGTCAAAGCATGAAAATATGAATATATTAAAATACCTGTCAAAATGAAGGTAATCAAAATGAGAACTGGAGCAAACACTGTTGAAATAATTCACTCGTTTTTTTTCCCCCCACTATAAATTTCAGTGCTGTGGACATATACTTATGAAATGTTTTCATGGGAAAACTCTATTTTTCCAGTAGATAGCTACCCTGACCAACGTAATAAGATTTTGATCAACTCTTGGAAAAATGCAGGCTTTGGGAGAGTGATGCCTGATGTTCCCCAGCGCTGCCATCAATCACATCCGTGCCTCCAGGCTCACTGCAGGAGGAAGCTGTGGCACTGCTGGTGCTGCTGGTGTGACCTCTGTCACTCAGAGGTCCCTGCTGACCCTTAGGCTTGGGGTTTGTGAGAGGGGCTGCACAGAGGCTGCTTGAGGTCAGTGAATCCCAGAATGGTTTGCGTTGGAAGGGATCTTAAGGATCATCCAGTCCCACATCCTGCCATGGGCAGGGACACCTTCCACTGTCCCAGGCTGTTCCAAGCCCCATCCAACCTGGCCTTGGACACTGCCAGGGGTCCAGGGGCAGCCACAGCTGCTCTGGGCACCCTGTGCCAGGGCCTCCCCACCCTCACTGTGAAACACTTCCTTCTATCTAATCCAAATGGACCCTCTTTCAGTTCAAACCATCACCCATTTTCCTATCACAACAGGCCCTGCTAAAAATTTTGACCCCAACTTTCTTATAAGCCCCGTTTAGATACTGGAGGGTGCAAGAAGGTCTCCCTGGAGCCTTCTCCAGGCTGAACAATCCCAGTTCTCTCAACCCAATGGAGCAGAGCTGCTCCATCCCTCTGATGATTTTTGTGGCCCCCTCTGGACTCGCTCCAACAGGCTGATGTCCCTCCTGTGCTGAGGATCCCAGCGGTGCTCCAGGTGGGATCTCCCCAAAGCACCATAGAGATGCTGGGATTTAATCCATATTTCTCCTCTGGCATCTCCATAAAGATCTTCTGGCCTCATCAGGCACCATCTCTGAAGTTGCACGTGCTGTCCTGTACCCTGTAGGACAGTCGTTCAAGAGGAGGGAATGCAATTGCAAATGCACACCTGAAAATAGATCCAGGCTGTAATAGCCTACTATAAAATACAGTATTTTAATTGTGGCTCTCTCCTCCTCATTCCATGGCAGTCAATTCTTCTCCATCAAGGCCATCTCTTCTCCTTTTCTCTCTCCACTTTGTCCCTCTTGGTCTGAATCCAATCTCAATGCTTTTCCCAGCAAAACATAAACACTGGGCTCCCTTCCAGGGGTGCTCCCTGGCTGCCCTTTGCCAGCCACCAGCAGCATTTCCAGAGTGGAGCGGGACCTATAAAACATGACTCGTAAAGGGAAAGAGCTGCCATTTGACTCCTGAAGGGAAAGAGATGGTGGATAGGTGTGAAAAAGATGGATGGCCCCTCCCCAAAATATAAAGAAATATGTGCAGAAAATGAAGGAGATTTAAAGCAGCTATCAATCGGTCGCTGTTCCAGCTTTAAGAGCTGTTGAAACAACATAATAAAAGGCAATAAACAAGAGATTTATGACCTACCTGCTGGAAAGAGCTCTCTGCATCTCTGGTGTGGGGTGAGCACAGCGTGCCAGGCTGGGGGCAATCGGGGCCTGGTGAGCACATGTGCCCCTATTATGGGACCCTGCACGTGGCCACAGCTCTTCCCTCCATTTCCCTCTCCCTCTCCATCCCCTCCCCTGTCCCTCTGAGCTCTCGTATTTATGGCTTTGGCATTTGGTGTGTTAAAGACTCGGTTTTGTTCAGTTTGAGCAGTAAACCCAAGACGATTTGTTGCGATCGATGGCAGCAGGCTGGAATTTTAAGGGCCAGGTATTTTACCAGGGGGGCTGGACCCTCGAGCTAAATCTTGAAGGCAGGGAAGGGGAAAACACACAGTACTGCCTAGGGCAGCGAAGGGAAAGGCTTGTAAACTGCTGGCACATATTTAAATTCCAGGAAAATCACCGGGGGGGGGAATAAATCTACAGAAACCAAAACCTAAGTGAGAAGAAAGTGAGAGGCTAAACATGGAGATTTCTAATGCCTTCTTCAAGGCTGAAACTGTCCTTTTAAACAAAATACAACGTTCACTCCTGCCCCAACCCACAGAGGGCTGAAACTGCAGACATTTGCACAAAACTGTGGTGAGGCAGCGTGTGTCTGGCAGGATCTGGGCTGTGTGGTTTAAGGGCCATGGACACAGGACAACTACAGCTCTGGAAGTCTGGGGGGACAAAACAGCTGGAAAATGGGACAAGGACTGGACATTTACCTTCAAAACACACTTGCAGGAAAAAGTGGTTCCATATTTCCTGGCCCTGGGTGTGAGAGTGGGGTGTGCTGGGTGTTGCTCTGCTTCTTTCCAAGCCCTGCCACAAAGCCTTGCCTTGTAAATCGTTCTTCCCTCTTTCCTCCTCAGACAGTTTTCCCCTCCCGCCTGTCACTCCGGCTTTCCGGCCGGCAGTTCCAGGCTTCTGTTTTGCACAGCACAGTCACGGAGCGGTGACGTGAGGAGCTCTGGCATATCTGATGCTGTTTGTTCTTCGGGAGGAAGGTGGGGGGAAAGCGAGCAGGCTGAGAGGGGTAAATCAATCCACTTTCTGGAAGGATGGATGCAGAATGGCACAGTGCCGTAATCCAGCGGAGCCGGGGAGCGCTGGGGAGACAGATCTGGGGCGCAGAGAGGAGGGGCTGCCCTAATCCTGCGTCCCTCTGAAATCCCCAGTACGGAACAAAGCCCTTGTCAGCAAATAAGGACAGGGAGTGGTAGCAATAAGCTAAATAAATGCTCTTAAATTCAGCTGTAATGAAAACCTGGGAGCCAGCACTGGAGTCCTTTCATAAACACCGGGGAACAAGATTGTTCTAATTATAAAAGCCCAATCGGGGGACTAGCAGGCATGAAACTATGGATTAATTCAGCTGCTTGAATGCCAGTGTGTGGCAGAGAGGCAGCACTGACCTCCTCCCTCCATCCCCTACCCTGGGAGAGTTTGAAGGCTCTTTAATTTGCCTTGCTCTGGAAAGGTGTCCTGACAACAAAAGGGGAAAGGGGCACAAAGACCAAGAGAAGAAATGGCTTTGGTGCCAGGGCTTTCCCCCCTGTGCTCAGAAACCTCTCCTTGGTGGTTCAGACTGTGGGGTTGTGCAGGAGCTTGTCTGTCCTCTGTTTTCTCCCATGTCTGTCCATCTCAGCAGGGTCATGGACTGTGCTCATCCATTCCCCTCCCCTTTGCCCCCTTCTCCCTTGAAATAGTTCCTGTCTCCATAAATGCAGTGAAAAAAAGAAAAAGAAAAGCTAAATTTTTGAGAGCTGCAGGTTTGAAAACTGTCAGGAAAGGATTTGGACTCCTTGAAAGGAAAAAACAACAATTTCCCTTCGTTTCAAATTCAAGGGTCATGTCCTCCCGAAGCCGTGTCTCCGCTGGAAAATATTTAAGATCGATTAAATCATAACCCATGGTTTCTCTCAAACAGTTGTAGTTTTAGGATTGGCTTTCTAAAACATCTCTTGGAGACTCCAGAGGTTTTAAAGTTCCTGCTTCACAAGAACCACAGAGAAATGGCTCGGTATGAGTGGTCAGAAACTGCAAGAAAATCCCCCTCTTCTCCCCTAATCACACAACTATCAAAAGAACATCAGAGCTGGCAACGATCTTTGAAAAGATGTTTTGGAAATTTGAGTGGGAGGCTATTCCACACCTATGGATGCTTGGAGAAAACCTTGTTGATGGTTGAGGAAAAGAATCCTCAAAAGGAGGAGATTCCCACCCCAGGTCATTATTTCAACTTCCAGCGTTTCCTCCTCTGCTGCTGCCTCTGGGGATTTCCCTCATTTCAATTTTTCACTACATATACAACAAATAAAAATAAACCAAACCCCTACTCCTGTCCCAGCCATTTCTCCTGCTCTACCTGCAGCAGCCCAGTTTTGAGGCAAGAAGCACAGAATTAATGGGAATTCTGTAGATTTACAAACAAGCACTCTGAGAGGAGCCTGTGCCTATTTATCTCCTAATACAGTGGTTTAAAAAAAGTCCTTCTTTAATTGCATTTGGGATCTATTCTAACGATTTGCCCAGGAGAGTATTAAGATGTCAAGGCTTTTTCATTAGTAATATATCCCCAAACAAAATCTTTGTTAAGATAGGTTAAGGCAGTAAATAGACCATTATTTTACAGAACATAATTAGTACCTTGCAGTTATTCATGGAAATAGTTGGATTTCTTTTGTTGTTATTCAATGGCAAGATTTAAAACAAATATAGCAGCAGCAGGTCAAAAACCACAGAGGCAAAAAGCATCAAAGGTATTGATTAAAGTTTCAACAATAACCTTAACTCTGCAGCAGTACCCAAAACAACATCATTTACACCACCCAAATACATTCTCCCAGTGGTAAATAATGAACACAGAAAACAGCAGCAAGTTTTGAGCAAATATCAATACAGAGCTGTAAAATAACTCGTTTTAAGGGCTAGGGACTATAGCCCACATCTAAAATTGGAAACAATATTGAGGCTCTTCTTTTCCCAAGAGATTGTTATTATATCTGTATGTCCAATGAAAATATTTTACCTGTTATTATTTATTTAATTGGCACTATTATCTTTGCAACTGTGGCATCATTTTGATTAGAGAAGCTGAAATAATTTATTTTGTAATAAAATAAATTAACAGTCTCAGAATTTAAAACAAATTGAAATTTTTTCTAAAATTGTTCTTAATTGTAGATTGCTAAAATAAAGAAATTTTCAGTTGAATTCAGACTGACTTTAAAACTGATTTAATGAAGATTTTTATATCTTCTTATTAATAAATTTGATTTTACATGAGAAATCAAGAAAGAAATCAAGTCTGAGCCAATTTTAATGTTTTATGTGTGCTACTGCAACTTGCAAAGCAAAATGGAATTTTCAGGGGTCAGGAGCTGGACTCACAGGACACTAAGGCCATAAATCATGGTCAGTGCTCAACAGGTAAAATATCAAAGTGTGTTAGACAGAAGTTAGTGCTGCACTTAGAAATAGCAGTGAAGTATCAAACTGAAAAAAAGCAGCAGCAATAAGGTTTTTATGTGCTGGACCAAGAAGTTCAAAGTTCAGCTGCATCATGAGATGAGTGAGCTATTGCTGCCCAGACTAGACCTCTTGCTAGCAGTGGAAATCAAAACAGAACAAATAAAATCTCACTGAAAATAAATAAATAAACAAACAAACAAATAAATAAACTTTAATTTCTTAAATTAACTTCCATTACTTTTTTGTTACTCCTAATAATGTTGAGGTGCTGTACAGATGAGTAGAAAATAGTGTTTCCTTTATGGGAGTTTTGCCATAGTTTCTCTTTTAAATATAAAAATTGTAACTTCTTTTTAATTTAAAAAAAATGTCTGCCAGAAGAATTTCTAGAAAAAAGGTCTTGGGAAACAAAATATTCAAAGAAATAGAATAATTTCCCCATTATTTGATTTTCTGGAATTGCTCTTCTAATGACATTTAAAAGGAGCTCAACCTTAATTTTGTCTCCTTAGAGCTTGGAACTGCCCATTTTTGAAGGAGAGACCGAGGCAAGACACTGGAATTGGGGAAACTGAGGCACAGAGGGGTTTGGGATTGAAAGCTGCAGGGAGAGGCAGCGGTGTCACAGCTGGACATTCCGTGGGCAGCCCCCCGATGGCATCGGGGGTGACATTTCCCGGTGACACCCTTTCAGTGCTGCGGAGCTGGCCAGGGACCTGCTCGGAGAGCCCCTGGCAGTGCTGGAGGTGCTGGGATGCAAATCCCGGCACTGCCTCGCCTGCCTTTGTTACCTCCAATCCAGCCCCGGTGACAGCAGCACAGATCCTACTGGGACAGGGCCACAGCTTGACCCCGCAGATGGTGACGGCTCCGCGAAGGCTCCGTCTCGCAAAGCTCTGCTGCCGGGTGGAGAATTTTAATAAGGACAGGAAAAAAATAGCAGGAGACAGGGAGAAAGGGATACATCGCAAAGAACCTGACCTTATTTCCTCAGAGTGTGTGACTAAATCGCACAGCTAAAAATAGGTAAGTGATTTGCTTTGATGCTGGAGGATTTTGCTGATACCACTTTTGTTACACGTATAAGTATAGAGATTTAATATAATATTTCCCTTACTGCAGTGTCTTCTATTAAGACAGTGCTGAAGTCTCGGGAGCTGCTGTCTCTGCCTGCTCTTTTAAGCTGTGAGCTACAGCAGAAACTTCTTGCCTCTGAAACTAATATGCTGCTGGCCTTTGGGAAAGTGCAGAAATTTCTGCCAGGAGGGATATTTAGTGTCAAGCTTTGTCCACTCCTGCTTCTCTGACACAGCCACTCCAACCCCAGTGGGAACTCCCCTGCTTATTTGTTATGAGTGACTTCTTTGGGAAGTTTTGATCCCAGTCTCCCCTATCTTTGTAATGGGAAGGATGAAAATCCACCTCTGGAGAGTCTCCAGCGAATTGGCCAGGTGGGGCCATGGGGATGGCTGTGAGGGGGTAGGAGTAGAACCTGTGAGCTCACACAGGTGATGGAGAGGACACCAGTGACTGGTGGGGAGCACAGAGGTCAGTCCTGAGGTCAACGTTGTTTCACATCTTCATGACAGAGCAGGAGGATGGCATGGAGAGCACCTCTGGGGATGCAGGAGATGTGAAACTGTGGAGCGTTTGATGGACTGGATGGTTGTGCCACCATTCTGAGGGACCTGAAGGAATGGGCCAGCAGGAATCCCAGAAAGCTGAATAGGAGAGGAATAAACCTTTTCCTGGGGAGGATACACCCCAGGCAGCAGCACATGCAGAGAGGGACTTGAGAGTCCTGCTGGGCACCAGGCTGACCATGAGCAACCCATGTGCCTCTGTGGCAAAGCCAGAGAACCTGGGGACCTGGGGCAGAGTGGGCAGAGGGAGGGGTCCTGCTGCTCCCCCCAGCTCTCCCCATACCTGAAAGCTTTTTTTCCTTTTCTGACTGAGCCGAGAGTCAGCTCTTCTCAGCATCTGAGGCTTGAAGGGTACAAATGGAGAGAATTATTCAACACTAAACAATTATTCTGTTGCAAAAAACTCTCATATTTGTTACTGAGGAGCCTGTGCTGAATGCAAACCTGCAGACAGAGCTGTCAGGGAGCAGGAGAGAAGAGATGGGGCTGTGCGTGCATGCAGAGCAGAGCATGTCACCAGCACCCATCTTTTTCCTTTTTGCTTTTCTCAGGGCTTTCCCCTCATTTCCCTCCACTCTTCCTCTCCTTTGGTAAACTCTACTTGCACACAAAGGTACTAGGCCCTCCACCTTCTGCATGGACTCTGAGGCTGAGCTGTAGATGGGGAAACTGAGGAGATGACCACACTCTGAGCATTTCTGATGCTCCAGGCACTCTTTGCTCCTCCTGGCTATCTGGGAAAGTCCAAGAGGATGCTGCTGCTCTCCCGTATCTCCTGCTAATTCCATGCCTCTGGGAGAGAGCGACGCATGCTCAGAGGAGCCGTGCTCCTTGCAGAGGGCTCTGTAAATAAAGGCTCCAGCTGGGGGATGCCAAGAGCTGGCATGGCAGGGACTGCCACTCTGTCAACATAACCCTGCTCCTGACAGGCCCTGCTTTGTTGAAACAATTCCTTGCGATGGACTGAGTTTATCTCTAAGTGCCTGGATTTACACCGGAGATGCAAACAGCCCGGTAAATCTGCCACCGAGGCACGGCGGTGGCATTTATCTGAGCGTCCCCGTGTGCGGCTGGGGATTCTCTGTGCGCTGCTCAGCCTGGACGTGACTCTCTGCCCGTGCAGCAGGCAGCTCTGTGGCTCAGGGGGACTCTTAGCAGCCATAAAATGTGCAATTAACCCCCCCCTTCCTACTCCAAACTGTCTCATCAGGCTCCCAGGCCGGGAGAACGCTGCAGCTGGGAAGAGTTGAGCATGCTGTGTTGAGCCTCCAGCTGCACAGCAGCTACCCAGTGTTTAAAAATCAGAGCTCTTCCCTCCTCTCTGCACCCAGCCTGTGCCCTCTGGCCACCATGTGCCCTCAGAAAAGCCATCTGTTGCATCCCCTCCCTGGCCATCACCTCTCTGTACCCGTTTTGGGGGGACAGAGCATCTTGTTGCAGTCCCGGTGCTGAGCAGATACAAAAGCACTAAATTAATTTTCATAGAGCCTTTCGGTCAAGCAGCTCAAAGCCTTTTAGAGACTTTAATTGAGCTTTGGAGTTAATGAAGCCTCACTAACGTGCCTACTGGATAAAGAAGTGTTTATGATCCTGTTTTGCAGAGGTTGTGCAGGAAGCTGGGCAGGTTGCTGTGTGGGTTGGGTTAAGGTTGTTTTCCCCTTCAAAACTAATCATGAAGCATGGAACGGCTTGATGTATCAAAATAAATACTTTCATCATGTTGTTCTGGAGACAGTGGGATGGTTTTTTTTCTCCTTGTTCCCTAAGGAAATTGCCAGCAAACTTCGGGATTGAAATCACTTTTTTCATGCAAACTAAGTCAACTCCTCTAACTCCCTTGACAGCAGCAGCACCCCAAGAGCAGAGGCCCTCTATGTTCAGAGGTCTCAGCCTCTCAGAGCTGTCAATGCTGCACCAAACAGGAGAACTAAATAACTTCCAGACACCATGGAGTGAAACAGTCCACGCATTCCAGGCTTTTCCTTCTCCAGCACTGCCAGGATGTGCAGGATTTCTGTGTGGACCTGAAGACCTGGCTCTGCAAAGTGTCTCCCACTGATGGTGGTGAAAGCCCCTCATTCCTTGACCACCTCTGTGTAATTCCTTGGTCCCTGTGACCAGGACTGTGCAGTAGCTGCCTAGCATGAGCCCTGGCCCGAAGCAAACCCTCTGTTTTGCTTCTCCCTGCCAGCCCTGGCTGGAGCAGAGGTGCTGTGGAGCAGCAAATCCTCCCCGAGCAGCAGCGCTGCTCCAACACGCTGACCTCAAACCATTTCAGTCAGTGCCTTCAGAGGGACCCTTGGCAGCTGTGAAAGCTCAGGGAGCTTGTTGCAAACTTTCCCTCTCTGTGTTTTTCACTGTGGCCACTGCAGCTGTGACCCTGCATGCCGGGCTGAGCAGCTCCCTGTGCCCTGCCTGGCTCCTGCCTCTGGCCTGTGTCTCCCTGGGACTTTGCCTAAAAAGCAATTCCCTTTGGCACCCTGCAGTCCTGCTGCCCACATCTGCTGTGCATGGGGCAAAGGGGACTCAGCCTGCCTGGCATTTCTCCAGTGGGAGCCTGTGGTATCCTATCTAACAATGAAATGGATGAAGTGGGCAAGACACATATCCTGCTTCCCTGGTTTTCCCTTGCCAGGCTCCCGGTGTCTCATTTTCAGTGTGGGCACAGGCAGAGGACAGCACTGGGATGCTGTGGGCTGGGCCAAGCAATAAAGTTCAGAGAAGTGTGCAAGCCACACTGGCCTAGAAAATACACAGAAACCACAGGAAAAGGACCCTCCATGAAAAAATCGTTATTTTTCCATGCAAAGTAAAACATCTGCATGGACACCATTCCTCTGGTTCTCCTTGCAGGGCTCCCCAGCTCCACAAAGAGCACCAGGGCAACCCCACAAAGAGCAGTGGGCATTGTCACTGTGTGGGGGCACTGGGCTGGCAGAGAGGGAGGGAGAAAGCACCGCACAAAGGGAGTTTTCCCACACCTCAGTGAAGGCTCAATGTCGATGCCTTTTGGGACACGTTGAATTAGGATCAGCCCTCCCTCCTATCTCCATCTGCTCTTCCTGCGGCAGATTTCCTTGAGGATTTAAAGGAAATCCTTCAGACTCATTAAAAGAAAAATAGGTATGCACATATTTATAAATACACACACACACATATATATACATGTACATATATATACATACACACAGAGCTAGCTAGCTAGCTAGATAAATAGATATAAAAATAGATAGATATAAAAATCATGTCTGTATATACAAAATCATGCTTTCTGGCTGCCCCAGGAGCAGAGTAGCTGCATCCCACCGCTACAGCTTCACAACCCCCTCCCGGCACTGCCTGAAATGGGCCCCGAGGAGGGACTTGGGCGTTTCCTGGCCGGACTTGGGTGGCCTTGGGAGCAGTGTTCCGGCGAGCCCCGTGCGCGGCAGGTGGCGTCGCAGCTCCACGGGAGACGGGCGGCCGCGGGTGGGCGGCGCGGGGATGCGGGGATGAGGGGATGTGGGGATGAGGGGATGAGGGGA
>VWZW01002782.1:1407756-1487638 GCA_013397115.1 Edolisoma coerulescens
TTTGTGGTTTTTTTTTTTTTTTTTTTTTTTTATCAAGGGCTGAAATAAGAACTTGTTCCTTCAGATTTTTGAGAGGGAAAGAGTTTGGTCTAGCAAGAAATCAGCTCAGTCGGGGGTATGAAAGAGACCCAGTTTAGCTTCCTGCTGTGAATCATGCAATGGATATCACCTGCCTTTCCTTATCCTAAAAGGTTTCTGGTCCTTCTGAGTTTTGAGCAGCAATTCCCCTTTGAGAACATTTACTCTCAAACCTGACACACGTCTGCAGAGCAATTTCAGTTTAATACATCTCTCAATAAATGGAATTAATTACAGGCTGACCTATTTGATGATTGAGGCTGTGCTGTGAAATGTTGGACCCAGGAACTTCGCTTTTCCTTCAGACTTGTTACACAAGGACCATCCAATGGATTTCATCTGCAAGAACTTCCCCCTCCCCATGCAAGGACCTCCCTCTCCCCTTTGCCTTTGCAGACACCCCCTTTTTGCCCTTTCTTTTCTCAACTCATTACTTCTCTGGTTGTCCTGATTGGATCTACAGCACTCCCCATGTCCCCTCAGAGCCCCAGTGCTGCTACAGACTTATAAAAACTGTTTTGCTGGATTGCCCTGTCCCATGGGAGGCACTTAAACACTGAGAGGATAAATATGGGATTCAATTCCCATCAGACATCCTGGTATCAGCCTGGTGCTGCTGTGGAGCAGCTCTGGTTTGCTCAAACCCCCTTCTCAGGGCTTTGCCCAGCTTTCCTTGTCAATTAAGCTGGTGCACTGCACTTTGCAGGATTTCCAGTGAGTGACTATCCATGGAGTCTCCATACCCTGACTGCTTCAGGCAATATTCCCTGTGTAGCTTTTGATGGAGGGTTGGTTTTTTTGATGCGTGGTCAAGACCTGTTTTATGGGAATCTGGAGTGCCGCTGGCTCAGGACCACTGGGATGGGAAGGTGCTGTGAGATGGGGCTCCAAGGGGAGCTATCCCTGTATTTTTTATTCTTGAGGAGGCAGCCCATGACTGCCTGACGGTCTGTCCTGCTTGGCTCCGAGCTGGCTGTGGGGAGGCTGAGGCTCTGTGCCTGCTGCCAGGGAGCTCAGGGTGCAGGGGAGCGGGGGCTGCTGGAGCGAGCTGGGTCCATATGTCCGTAGGCATCCCGGAGACTGGTGCAATATGGAGCGGTTCAGGGTTTGATGAATGTTGTCATTAGTGTTCGTGGCACTCACGGGCTCCCATTTATCCTGAGCTACAGTGATTTATGTCCGGAGCACATATCCAGGCACAAAGTACTTTAAAAACTGGTGGGGGGGGGGCTCTCTAAGAGCTTTAGCCTCTTCCCCTCCTCTCCTTCCCCACAAACTAATCCTGCTTAAAAATATGCAGGGGTGCCACTGTGAGAGGGATCCTTCCCTCCTCCCCATGGTTGTCCTCACTGCCCCACTGCCTGCAGCTCCTATGTTGACAAGACCCCTTATCCCTAAGAAATTGACTTTTAAAGGTTCCTGACGTTTCTCCTTTTTCTTACACAGCCTGGAGTGCATTTTCAAAGCTGCCTGCTCGTGCCAGGGTGGTGATGCAGGGCAGGGATTGCAGCCGGCTGGTGTGGGAATGAGCTTGGAAACCTCACTGACACAGTGTGACAGTGGAAAATGCAGGAGGAGAAAAGAGGTGGAGGACAGGTTTGATTGTTTGGTAAAAACGCCCAGATTTCTGTCCTCCCTAGTCCCAATTAATTTTCAGTTGGGCAAAAGGAAAACTCAAAGCCAAGAGCTGCATTATGACACCAAGAAAGTTGCCTTCCCTACTTTTGTTAGATATGAATAACTTTTTAAAGAGTCAAAATGACAAATGCCAGGCATTCAAACCCAAAGTTTTTATTGAACCCAAGTGAGGTTTTTTCCCCCTCTTTCTGTTCCATTTTAAGAAAAATAGACCATTTTTGTCCTGATTTGGATGGGGAAGCTGATCTCAATCTTTTACAGAATGGGAACTCAGCTTTCTGATGAGCTCTGCCTGAGTATGGACTCCCCAGTCAGCAGTTTAATGCCATTCTATTCATTTACACCCGTGTAAATCAGGAGTAATTGTCCTGAATCAATGTCACCGTGATTGACCAGATTTTCAGAAGAGCTGAGCTCCCAGCTAAGCCCCTGCCATACGTGGCCAGATGTATTTATTTATTTCATTTAAAGAGCTCCGTGGGTACCTATCCCCTCTGAAATTGGGCACTGAGTGACAATATTGAATGCTGATTGCAGCTTGTCAGAAAATGAGGGAGGGGAGGAAAAGCAATATTTGCAAAACGCTTTGAAAAAGAGTTGGGGTTTTGGTTTTTTTTTTTTTTACTTTTACTTTTCAAAGAGCGTTGTGTTTTTCTCGGTTTAACTTCCATCCTCCTCCCCCTTCCAAGATTTCGTGCGCACTTCCTGCTTTCTATTCCTGAATATCTCTCCCTGCCTCTGCCTGGGAGATGCACTGCAGCACAAAATGTGCATGAGGCACCCCACGAAGTGAGAGGCTGCAGAAAAAGGACTCCCCAAAGGCGATGTGCTCCCCATACCTCTGCTGGGGTAACAGTTGTCCTCCTTGGGTGTGAGCCTTCCTCCATAGCCAAAGGATCAAGCAAGTCTCAGGGCACATTTTAAAGATTCTGTTTTCCTCAAGGGTAGCCCTGTGCTAGAGGTGAGGGTTGGGGATGGACACCGGAAAGGACAGGGCCCATTTGAGTGACATTTAAATAACCTGGTCTAGTAGAAGGTGTCCCTACCCATGGCAGGGGATTGTACTGGATGATCTTGAAGGTCCCTTCCAACCCAAACCATTGTAGCATTCTGTGGTTCTGTGTGCTTTGCCAGATGTGCTGTGGTTGGATTCCCCTCTGCAGCTCTGCCACCATCCCTAATGCCCTTGAAGCATTGTCCAGCCACAGTAGGAAGATGAGTGCACTTGGGCAGCCACCAAAGGGAGATTGGGGCACCCTCTGCGGGGCTCCTCTGGCTCTGCCTGAAGTCAGAACTCACCAACTTGTCCTTCTGCACACACTTCACTCTTTGAGGCAGCCTTGCTGCCACCTCCCTCCCCGTGCCCGTCTGGCTGCACGACTTCGTGTCTCGCGTGCACGGAAGGGCTGCAGGCCTGAGGGTCTGCCCTGGATGAGGAGTTTATTAATTGCTTCTCCTCTAACCTCCCTGCTGTTTCCCTGCTCTCCCTCTGGCTGCTGAATGGATGGTGAACACCTCGGGGATCCCGGGTGTCTGGGTGAGGACGTGCCGGAGCCGGCGGGAGGACGGGGCGGAGGGCGGCATCCTGGGGGGAGGAGGAGCTCTGTGTGTGTTGAGCCCCACGTTCCCATTTGGATCCGCATGGAATACGAAAGGCAAGCAGAAACCCAATTAGTAACCTCTGAACTAGCCCCATGTTATCTCTGGGAACACGCTGCCATCTGCCAGCTCCTCCGCCACTCCACGTCCCCCTCCCTCTGCCCAGCTAAATGAAACAGGTGGTGGAGCTGGAGTCTGGGCTGGAGACACCACACAGGGGCCAATATTTAATAAAACAAAGCGTAATTACCTCCCACCCCCAAAACATCCCCCAGCCCATGGTTGTTTGCAGCTTCCTCTCGTCCCCTCAGTCGTCACCCTTCGCTCGCTCATCCGGCAGATTGACTCAGCTTGGGAAATTCTGGCTTTGCTGCCCCTGCAAGGGTTGAGAGCATCTCAGAGCACTGATGAGGAGATCTTCTGACTGCTGAGAGCTGGGCTGACAGGGCTCAGCTCATGCCACGGGCTGCTGTCGGTGTTTTGCTGTCTGCTGTGGTCAGAGAAAGCCGCCCCCAGCCAGAAGGAGGGAGACTTCCAGGGAGAATACAGAAAAAACCCCTTGCAGTTCTGACATCTGAGCTTGCTGGATCTGGGCATTGCTGCAACAAAACCCAGCGTTGGGGACAGGCAGAGCTGGTCTTAGAGATGCTGCTGACATCAACAGGCAAGGGAAGGCTGTCCCCTGGTGCTGACCTTGCTCTGGGGTGGACGCTGTCCCCGGGATGTTTGCAGGGATCTGGGAATGGGTGGCCATGTGCAGGTTTGTCCTCGTTGCCATGACACAGCAGAAAGGGAAGCAAATGGGAACAACATGACCTGCGTGCCATGACCTGAGTGCTGGGAATGGATGGAGCTCCCCACCAGCCCCTGCCTGAGCTCTGAGTTTGCCCCTGTCTTCTGAGAGACACAGGGCATGGACAGAGGGATTGGTGGCACCCACAGCTCGTGTGCCACTGGAAGAAGGAAGGAGAAAAAGGAAAGGCATGGCTCCCTCCACCAAGCTGCCTGGTGGGACAGTGAGAGGGACACTCCTCCCAACTTGTCCCTCTCCACGAATGGCCGAGATTTGGCTGTGCCACTTTTCCCCCCCAGCAGCCTGGATAATTGTGTGTTTACAGCAAAATTGACAGATGGGAGTTTCAGTGTTTCACGGAGGCAGATGGCATCAGAGGAGGGTGGGAAAAGTCTGGCAAGGAAATGCCAAGCGGCTCTCCTCGTGCCAAAGCTGCAGCATATGCCTGCCTTATGCAAAGCAGCCCTGTTTTCCTCCAGAAAAGTTCAGGGAGGTAGAGCTGTGAATCAATAACCTGGGTCTCCTGTCAAATGCTGCACGTGCCCATGGTCTCTGTCTTTCCCAGCTAGAGAGAAGTGTCCGTGAACATGGGAAGGGGGAAGGAATTTGAAAACTGGCCCCAGGCTCCAGCTGTGTGTGGGCCCAGGTGGAGCTGGAATGATGTCGCCACCTCGGTAGGTTTGGAATGGTTAATGACTATCCTTGAACACTTTTTCCCTCCTCCTCCCTTTTTCTCACAACTCCAGCTATGGAGCAAGGACCTGGATTACCCTGAGGTGTGGGTTTCTCCAGGGCATGACAAGGGGTGGATAGAAAAGAGGAGAAGCTGTGTCTGAACACAGAGAGCTGCAGAGCACTGAGGTTTGACTGCTGGAAGGAGGGACAAAGCAGGTTCACAGTGGATGTGCTTTGGGGTCACACTCACACCAATACCTGCTGCCCACACACTCCCACTGCAGGGCTGGGGCTGTGTCAGGAGCCCATGAACACGTCACATTTGTCACTGTAGCTCTACTCAATTCGTTGACCTATAGATTTTCTCATTTATTCTGCTAGTGACCACTACCCTCCCCTCTCCTCGCCCCTGGAAATCTCTGAGTCCTCTGGGACAGGTGCAGGGATAATTTTCCATTTTATATCAAACCCGAGATAATGTGAGGGCTATCAGCTGAAACACTCAACTCTAGGCCATGGTGGGGGCTAAGCATCAGGCAAAGAACAATTTGTGCAAAGCACCCTTTAAATTCAAATTACTGGGCTCTCCTTGCCACCAAATAGGTTGTAGAGAAACTTAGAAACTTTACTGGGGCACAGACATCAGGATCAGCTTCTTAAAAACCACAAAGGGAGATTTATTAGCCAAGAATGACCAGGACTGTGTTTTAAGCCTCTTCTGAAAGCAGTTTTCTCCACTGAGGCTGCCAGTACAGTGTACAGCTTGCTGGGAGAATCCAGGTTTTCAGGATCTTTCCAGGGTTTCAATATCCTCTTCAGAGCCCCTAATATTAAGTTGTCAACAAGAAGGCTGGTAAGTGAGGAGGACTCCACATTTGTGAGAAGGAATAGTAGATTTGGGAATTATCAGGCTGCTCAAACACAAGATAAGTCATTGTAAGAGGTGGATATTTCTCTATCAGGGACAAACCACACTCCCCAGCAGTGGTGGCTGTGTGCAGGGGCAGTGCTGGGGGGAATGCAGTGCCAGGGCTCACAGCCTGATCCTGCATCATGCAGGGGAAGCAGCACAGTGTGCTGGGCCCCCTCAGCTCCCACAAAATCCAAGGCAGGGTGGTGTTTCTGCATCTCACAGAAGTTTTTCAATCCAATCACCGACAGTTTAAGCTCACTGCTGAATCCTTCAATGGGGATTTAAAGGAAAACTGTTGCAGAACAACAATTGAGGTGAATAAAGTGATAGCTGCCAAGGAAGAGGAGCCAGCGGTCAGGGGAATGGAGAAGTTGTTTCCCCATGGGGCCATTCCCTTTGCTGGGCTGAAGGCCCAGGGTTTATTACCCTGCTTGCAGGGTGCAGCTGAGTTCCTGCATCCCATCAAGATTGGACAGCCTGAACATGTCCCTTTCCCTCCCAAGAATAATTAACTGCAGTAAATGAGTGGCCAGAGCTGATGCAGCACATTCAGTGAGGGGCTGAGAGCCCGTTCCTTACAGACCTGGGCCGCCTGTAACGCAGAGGGAACAGAATTCCTGGATTACCCCGTGGCACTGGCAGCTCAGCAAAGCACTGGAGGAGGGAGGGAGCAGAGAGGATGATGCTGCAGGTTTACTCTGCCTTTCTTTCCCACTCACCCATTTTTATTCAGAGGAGTTCACATTGGGATCCTTGTCCTCGGGCAAGTGGATTGAGTGTTCTTGGATGCTGAAAACACCCAGGTTTTTATATCTATATGGTTGACATCTACATATGTATAGACAAGCAAACTCTTTACCAGCTCTCCTCAAAAAGTGGTACCAAGATACAGCAGAAAAACACAACCTCCAGTACGAAACTCACAGTTACAGCAGCAGATTTTGGAACAGAAAATCCCAGACTGTGTGAAGTGGTAAGAAAGTGAAATAAGGTAATCCCTTGGGAGCAGCCAAGTGTCCCTGTCCTTTCCTGGCCTGGGGAGGCAGGGCTTGCAAAGCAATGACAGGCTGAGCTGTTTCCAAGCCTCTAGAAGTAATTATGGGATTTTAACCAAGTAAGGGCATCAAGATGGTCTGCAGAGCAAAGCAAAGTTCAGCCCATTCCTGCAGAGCCCCCCTGGTGCAGGATGGGATGCAGGGGGGATACAAGACCACAGAGAGCCCACAGAACAGGGGATGCTATATCAAATATTCCATTATGGCTTTCCAAAGACAATCCCACACAAAGGGATGAGGTCCTTCAGAGGGACAGAGACCCTGCAGCTTTACCACTGCCCATGTTCCTGCTGTACAGCGAGTTCCCTGAGGCATTCCAGCTGCCCTCGGGCACTAATCACAGCTTCTGAGGCTTGAGGCTGTTTCACAGGGCAGAGGAGCTGCGTTTGCTCTGTGCAGAATGAGCTGGGGCCCTGAAGAGCAAGGGAAGAGCAGGCAGGGGATGGAGGAGAGCAGGACCCTCCTTAGATCATGCTTGACTTCTAAAGCCAGAGTCATCCTTGATGGAACTGCCGCAGTCAGTGCTTGGGAACACTGACTGATGGCTGTTTCTTTGTGGTCAGGAGAGAAATATCCCCCAGCCCAGGCCTCTCTGGATGCTTTTGCCATTTGTTTACAGCAGTTCCAGTGTAGCCTCTTGCTGGGCCACCTGGGAAGGGTGACCAGAACCAGTGGTTCTTGTTCACATTCCTGATCAGGACAGCAGCAATCCTGACGTTGCTGGGAGTGCCATGTGTGTCCCACACCAGAGCAGCACAGGTGGAAGGCACAGGAGGCCCCAGTGCTATGGGGACCAGGACATGTCCCACGTGCCTCCGCTCAGCTCCTGCCTCCCAAGCCCTGGTTCTGCACAGCCCCAGCCATGGATCTGTCAGGCTGATCTGCTGCTGTCCCTTCTGCTCTCTGGCCTTTCATCCCTGCCTTTTTCCCCACTCCCTTTATTCTCCTCTTATTGTCCTTATCTAGTCATGCCCTATTACCTGCCTTTATCTGCAAAAGCATCTAATCTCTGACAGCGCCTGGGTTTGGCTGGATGAGGACAGAACACATCAGCTCTAGTTTTTGTATTTTTAATTTCCTTTTTGTGTGTGTGAGACTTTGAACTGCCTGGTGGCTCTTGGGATCCCTCTTGCTCCCTTTTCAGCTTTGCAGGGATGCTTTCTCAGCTCCTTTCTTGCAGGAAGAGGGCCCTGTGTGGGGCATGAAGGACCAGGATTATGGACTGGTCACTCTCCCTGTCTGTCTGTCTGAGTAAATCCCCTGAGTCTGGACTAGGTAGCCAAGGGGTTCAGAGCCTGGCTAAGCACATTCCTTCTGAAGAAGGAGGTGGAGAGGAACAGGGAGTGAGTCTTTCTCTGTGCTGTCTGAAACCAGGATGCCATCCCTGTGACCTTGGAGAAGGCGCTGGCATTTCTCCCTCAGGCTGTCAGTGCTCTGGGAACAGGAACAGTCTCTCGTTACGTGGTACGTATAAATATATCATTTAGCACAGTGGTGGGCGTCTTTCCTGCTATTATAGTAACAACCTGTCTGCTCCCCTCCCATCTCCCGAGAAGAGAGAAGTGCTTCGCTGTCTCTGGGTATGAATAGCAGGATGGGGTTTGCTGCTGGATTTTGAGCTGAGAAAGGACTCAGGCTTTTCCTTTTTCCTTTAGAAATGAATTTGGCACTGGTTCCTGTGGCTGGCTAAGCCCGGTGAGGGGTGGTTGATCTGTACCTGTCAGGTGACAGCAGCAGGGACCATCCTGGTGTTCATGCTGTCTCAGACTTTCCCCCTTGTTAGCAAAGGTGTCTGTGACATGTGAGCCAGGAGGAAGTGACATCCTGCTGGTGCCACTATGGGTGTGTCCTCCCCCCAAAATGTTCCTCAGTTTCCATGTGTATAAAATGATAATAATTGGTCTGTTATCAAGGTGACTCTTGAATTGACCCTGGGCCTTCAGAGCTGCACCACAGGACCCAAAGCACTCCCCTCCCTATTTCTGATCCCTCTGGGAATGCAGCACAGTGAGAATGGGACAGGAAGATGCCAGATCCCCTGCTCAGGGCTGCAGCTGCAGCAGCTGCCAGGAAGCCAAGCAGGAGTAAATCTGCCACTGGCAGAGGTGAAGGGGTGTGAGAGAAGGACACGATTGTTTCTTCCCCAGAGGGGGAGAAGAAAGGGAAGAGATGGAAAATTCATTTCGTGACACCTAACAGCTGGAAGAGGAGTTTTGTGTAGGGTACAGCATGGGAGCTGCAAGGAAGTGGAGCAAGGAGGAGACAAAAAGGATCTGAAATTTGTGGGGTGACTGGGTCTGTGAGTTGGCTGACCAGGAAACCCTTCCCTGGACCAAAAGGACCTGCTCTGACAAGGCAGAAATGATGCCCTGATGCACAGAGGACCAAGAGGTCCATGTGCCAGGAGTGCTGGAAACATTGGGATGCAGGAAGGGGGAGCAAAGATGGAAGGAGGGAGAAATACGTGAGCTAAGGAGGTGGGCAGGCAGGCCCTGCTGTGGGGGAAAGGTTAAACTCCTATTGATCTGTACAAGGAGAACATATTCTTGCTGCTTCTCATCCTCGTTTCAGATGATCCTGCATCAAATAAAAGAAGGGCTGTTTTCCAAGCCTGGCTTTGGAGATCTTTTCAATGATACAGCAGATAAACAGCCGCTTGCTGACAGTGAAGGTGCCAAAGTGATTTCTTGGTGATATAAGCTGGGCTGGGAGGGAGGAGGGACAGGGGAGGCTGCTGAACATGATGGAGTGAGGAGGGAGGTGACAGGCAGGGCTGGAACCAAGGACACCCGGCTGACGGGAGACAGCTCAACACAAGGTGGGGGGATGTGTGGTGGGGAAGGGAATGCCCAGTGCCAGGGACTGGATCTGGATTCCTCTCTCAGCAAATCCCAGCTCTGTCCCCCAGAGAAAACAGGGTCTTTACTCAGCTCTGCTCCAGGCCAGGATCCTTGGCAGAGCACAAGTATCTTCACTTCAGGAATAGACACAAAGCATATCCCAAACCTTCTGCCACTTGCAGCTCTGGAGGTGTTTATTCCTCGCATAACACACGTGTTGGGTGTAGGATGGATGAGGTAGACAGGGAGCTGAGTCCCCATCCCATGGCCACAGGACAAGGATGTATTTCCTCTCCACAGCATGGCTGGCTCCCCACACTGGTGGGCAGTGAACTTGTGAGAACTTTAGGGGCAAAGGAGAGGCTTCCTGGTGTCCTGGACTCCAGCACAAACCCTGCATGTCCCTTATTCCTTCGGGCAATTCTCTCGCCATCCCTGCCCTGGGTGTTCCCAGCTGTTTGATGGAGCTGAGTGCTTCCCTGCACACAGCCCTGAGACATTCCATGAAAGGCTGTGTCTAACTGTGAAGTATTATTATTGCACACCTTTTGGAAAGTGCCTTGAGACGTCTTGGAATGATAAGGTGCTATAAGGCGGGGAAGTTGTGCGGAGATAAATTCACTGTGAAATGTGTTTTGCTAGAGACATTTATGTAGCATATCATCTTATCAAGGAACTTTGCCCAAGAAACAAATTCTCATGCCTGTATAAAGAGACTATAATTGAACTGTTGACTCACAGTTATGGGAAAAGACAGAGTGGGGGAAAATTTCCAGGGCCTCTAGGACCCCAAGGAGGAATATAATTAAGAAAGACATAATTGGAAACCTAAAGCAAGCCCATTCACTCTGAGTGAGTGCTGAAACAGCAAGGCAGGAGAGCTGGGTGGAGGCTGAATTTGCAAAGCAGATGGCTGAGGATTTGTAGGTCACCAGCTCTTGGATCTGCTGGGCCAGGATGGGGTCAGGGTACCATATGGATGAAGGGCAAAAAAGACAACACATCCGAGCAAGCCACGCTCCTGCTTCCGCAGAAAGGCTCTGCTCACACAGAAACACCACAAACTCTCACACCGTTTTTTTTCACATATTCACAAGAAGACATTGAGTCCCAGGCTTCTTCACTGACACCAGGGCCAGCAGAAGCTTCAGTTATTTGAGATCACGCAGCCAAGAAGGAAACATGAAGAGGTTTCAATGCTAAATGGACTTGAACTCTGTCCCTGCCCCTGCTTCGGGTTATCCCAGGCTTGGTCCTGCCAGCTTCTGCAACAGATCTGCTTTATAAACTGATTTTCCTCCTTGATGAGGATTTTTATGGGCTTTAATTTAATTTTTTTTCCTCTATCTGTCATTAGGAATGTATGTAAGAAATGCAAGAATTTAGGAAACCGTCAGGAAGCAGGAGAGAAAACCATCCCTGTAACCCCCAATTTATGGGTCACAGGTTAAGCCATAGATTTAGGATGGAGAAGTGCCACACTGAGGACTCTAGGGGATTACTTAGGCTGGGTTTCTTCCTGTTAGTACCCACACTCACCAGATAATCCAGAGCATCAGCAAACCCTCGTGACTGTTGTCACTCTCTACCCTAAGCCAGAAGAGGGGGCAGAGCAGAGCCAAGTCTCCTGCTCAGAAGTTGAGCCCCTCATCTCAAGTTGCTGCAGCTGATCTCTATTTTCCTTAAACTCTACAGACAGTGTCTTCAGAACTTAATTTGATTTTGATTGATTTTTTGAAACTTGAAACACTTCTAAACTAATTTTCAGTGTATTACTCTTGTCAACCCTTAAAGATTTTGTCAGTAAGAATTGCTGAACAGACACAGTAATTTTGTTTCTCATTTTGGCAGATCACCCCTAAAGAGGAAAATGGGGAGGAGGGGGTGTTATTATAGCTGCAGTTATTAGAATATACATTGCAATTACTCTGCTCCTATTTATGAGACATTTCAGAGCTATTTCTGAGAGCAGCCTCGAGGAGCTCAAGGTGTACATGTGTGTGTAACTATATAAAACCTCACCATTTGCTTCTTCACCCACTCCCAGAGTGACTTTTAGCTCTGAGGGGAGCCCACATTGGAGTTTGGGTTCCAAGATGCCTCATTCCTAAGGTTCACCTCACCGTGGCCTCACCAGCACAGAGCAGGAGAGCAGCACCCTCCAGGAGTAAGCCCTGCACGAGGGCTCAGGAGAAGAGCTGCTAACACTGCCTGCATCACCACGGCCTGGGCACTCCTCCAAATGCCATCCTTGTTTCTCCCAGCCAAGGCTGAAATGCCACCCAGTGCTCCCAAGTTTTTCCCTCAGTGCGGATGACACCATGAAGAACAAGTCGGGTTGCAGTGTTTCTTAGGATGGGGATATTAAAAGTCCATCCTGAGCAGCTGGAGAGGAACAGCATTAGGAATGCAAACCAACATGCCCATGGTGGCCGGGATACTAAAATGGAGTGAGGAGAGTCAGTGCTGGAAGCAGTGGCTGTGTTGCTGCAGTCTCTGGTTCATGGAGCACTTAACCAAGGTGGCTTTTCAGAGAAGTTTATTCCTCCTGGATGTCTCAGTGCAACCTTTGGATCATGTACCCTCTTGCTTTTTGAGCTGGGGAGTTTAAGTCTTGACCTATTGTCTCTTTGTGCTTTCCAGATTGCCCTCACCAGCAGGGTGTCTGGGGGAGATTTGTGTTTAAAAAATGGACAAAATCCCTCCAAGCTTTAAGCTCAGCTGCTCAGGTTTTGTATCGTCAATGGCATGTTCATCCCACCTTGTTCCCTCTGCCCTTCCTTGTTTTGCTTTATTCTCTCTCAGGGAAAGGCTTTTCAACTCAAACACTCAAAATATGCTGATTGCAAACTGGAATCTGGAAAATTGCAGTGGCCTTTTCCTAGGGAAAAAAAAAGAAATAAAAGATTTTTTCTCTTTTTTTTCCCTTCTGAAACAGCAAATGGGATGGGGATGGGGCACAGCAAGGGGCTTCCTGCCATCTGGGCTGGAAGATCTGCTCAGCACTGCTCTCTTCATTCTTCCATCACTTGCATCTCTCATCAATTATCATCACAGAGCCGGTCGATATTGAAATTAAACTGCCAGGGATTGATAGCAGAGTCACTGAAGTGTCCTGCATAAATGACATTTCCCTCATTTTGGGGCCAGGAAAGATGAGCCAGGGTGGGGGGAGGCTGGGAAGACATGCATGGTAAGGTATTTGCCTTACCAGAAAACCTGACAAAATGTCCAAACTTAACGCGCTGCCCCGTGGATCACTAATGTATTTCTGGGGACAGTTTTTGCTGCTAATGGAGTATTTCTCAGAGCGCTTTCCAAGCCCTCTGGTGGGACTTGCTGCTTTCTGTGCTTCTTGAAAGCTGTCACAGCCAGCCAGAGCAGGTAAATCTATGTAGATAAGCTGGGCATTTTGAGCTGAGTTAGTACACACAGGTATTTAGGGTGCATCTGTGCCCGTTTAGGTTCATTGTGTTTATATTGCACAGAGGGTGGGGACACCCAGCCCATCTGCAGCAATGCTTTGCACATCCTGCAGTTGGTTGTCTCCCTAATTTTTTCCCCGAGGGAGGCATAGACCCTGCATGGCAGATGTGAGCTCTGGCACAACAGACTTGACCTCTGTAGTTACCACTCATGGATCCATCAGCAAAATAATGGAGGCCCTCCAAGGATTCGCAAACTCCAGGTGGAAAACCACGGGGTGACAGATTTATAGGCACATCCCTTTCCTGTGCCACTCTCTTCACGGGGAGGTGAGAAGAGGAATTTCTTGGGATGAGGGCAGCTCCTATTCAGCTCAGTCCTGCTTCTCATGGGCACATCCAGGGGGGCTTTAGGGTGCTGGTCCCACAGATTAGCAGAATTTGGACCCTAAAGCTACAAATCTATTGTTGCTTCCTGTATTTAAGTCCCTTCACAAAGGAAACTGAAATGTAAGTGGAATGTTTCAGGACAGAAGATGGAATCTCTCTTTCTCAAAAAAACATGCTTAGTTATCTTTATAGAACAAGGTCAAGATGTTCCCATTAAAAAACCCAAAATAATTGAAAATCTTGTTTAAAGAAAAAACTTAAATATAAAATGTCCAGAGTTGTCAGACCAAAAGGCACAAAAGCATTTGTCAGGCTGTTCCAGAGAGCAACACAAACCTGGCCACTGCCAGAGCATTGGCCTGACCCAGCCCTGCTCCCCAAACCGAGCCCACTGCCAGCACAGCCTCAGCAATGCGGTTTCTGCCTCAACAAACTGTTTTCAGCTCTCCCACAAAGGACTGGCTCCTAACATTCCACCTGTTTCCTTGGGAAGTCACAGCTTAAACACCGTGACGCTGATCCCTCGGAACCGAACGGCAGAGCCGCTGCGCTCTGTGCTGGGTGAGCTGAGCCCGGACCTCTGATCTCAGCTCAACAATTCAGTTCCATTTCCCAGCTCCCGAGTGCCTGTGCAGAGCTGAGCCCCCTCCCTGCTCCTCGCAGGGGCACCGAGTGACGCACACCCACCTCGCCCGTGACCCAAATATCTGTTACAATATTAGTCCTCGCCTGCTGCTCATTACCCGGTGCTGTTGGCAGTGGAAGGAAGGGATTTTGTTTTGAGCACGGGGATATTTTCATCCCTGGCAGGGTTGTGCTGAGCTCACTGGAGCTGGAGCTGCTCTGAGCTTGGCCTGGCATGTGCTGCTTTGAAGGGGCCGGTTTTTGCCTGGCCACCCTCCTGCCTGCTCACCCTGTGTCCCCAGCGAGGGCTCCTCCAGCATATGCTGCTCCCCAGCATGGTGCTTGCACAATGTAATTATCTGGAGCTCTTCCCTCCAGTGCTCCCTTTCCATTGTTCTGTCTTTATTCGGCTTCCAAGTCCCTACTTCCTCTCTGGTTTGGTCTGGGTTGTTTTCTCTTCCAGAGAAATTGGTGTATGCAGTGATTCGGTTCCATCCCTAGGCTGCATTTGAAGGATATTGTCTATTTTCAGAATTCTCAGCTGTGTTTATGCTCCAGGCTCCAAACCTCTTTCTCCCTTTGAAAAGCAGGAGCAAATCCTCCCTTTGCCTCCTGCCCTGCAGAGCCACTGGCTCAGGGATGCATTGTCTGAAACAACCATTAACCTCCCCAAAATGTGGGTCACTTTCTATTGCAATGACAGATCTTTCTCTCCATCTTTTCTGCACCCCTTTCTATTGGCTACAAACACACCAAGACATGGGTCCTTATGACTGTGCCCAACTTGCTGTTTCCCCCAGAAAGGAGAGGTGCTTTCTTCGTGGGCCACAGAAAACAAAACCAGGAAATCTCCAAGTGTGACTCCACCGTGATCCCGAGGGTGAGAGAAATTGTTTAAGGGCATCAGACACTGGTTTTTTTTCAGGGATGAGTGTCTATGGAAAAAGCTGTGCTGTTGGATAATCAGCAGCTCCTGCACATGAAGCCAGTTTCTGTTACCCAGAGCTGGGAAGTTCAGTTGCAATTCTGCCTCCTTGGAGAAACCTGCTCTGTCCTTGCCTGTACAGAAGGTCAGGGATTAGGGGCCCATTGTGTTCAGCTACTCCCTTTATCCAAAGATATTTAAAGATGGTCCCAGTGGATCTGAGGGTGCCTTGTTCCATGTCTGACTGGTTAATTGTAGATCTGGGGCATTGCTGTGGTTTTCCACCAGACCCCCAGGGAAGAGTGTGAATCCCTCCAGAAAATGCCGGAGCAAGAAGACCCCTGCCAACTGCTTGTTTATTTGAAGTTAAACCAACCCTCAGTCAGCTGCACTGGTGGATTTGGGATCAGAGGGGTCATCAGTGACCTGCAACCTTGCTGAGTGACCCTCCCTCCCTCCTGCTCTCTGGGATACCTGATGGAACTGGAGCAAAGCCATCCCCTGTGTTCTCTCGCAGCCTGGGTCCCACAGCTCCCTGAGGATGTCAGGCAGCCACCGCGGCACACGGAGAGAATCCCAGCCCCTCGCATTAATTCTCTCACATCTTGAGAGCAGTATGACAGCAGCAAACCCTCCAAGTGAATCCTAGCCCTATATTAATTCGCTCCTAGGTCCAGCTCTCTGATCTGCTGTCATCTGAAAGTGATACTAATGCCAGGTTTCCATATCCAGCGTCCCGCTGTGCCTCCCGCTGCAGTCAGAGTCATGCTGGGAGAGATCAGCTCCGCTTGAGAAGGGTAAACCAAGTGCTTGATTTCAAATAGCATCAAGTAAGGCAACAGAGACTATGGAGAGGGGGAGAGGGAGGGAGTGAAGGAATGAATGGCTGGGAACACATTCCCTTGAACGGGGTGAGTAGACATGAGTGCAGATGGGCTTCTTTCTCTGATCTCTGTCCATCTTTGCTACCCACACCCCTGGCTTTATTCCTCCAGTTGTCCCAGTCCTCTCTGGTAAGACCAATGTCCTTGCCCCACTTGAACCTAACGAGGCTCTTTTCACTGCAAAGAAAGTCTGAACTCCCCAAGGAACACGAGTGCCCCAGCTCTGAGGAATAAGCATGAGGCTGCTGGCTGCAAATCTTCCTGTGCTATCGGCTGCCAAGCCAGTTTCGTGCTCAACTGCCCCGAGCACTGCTGGGGAGATGTAAGGTCCACTTCACCATCAAAGTAACAGGCACTGGACAGGTTGGTCTGGGCTGTCCAGCTCTCTCGCCAGCTGACAGCTTCTGACAGCCAAACCCTCTTCCTCTTCTTCATGTGCTGCCCATCCTGGCAAGGGGAAGGTGAATGCTGATTTAATTTGACACTTCAAGAAAAGAATAAAGATACTTCAATACAGACATCACCTTTCCTTGAGAAAGTTCCCTGAATATTTTACTGGCCAGAAATGCTGCAATATTTTTGTGAAGGTCAGTAAATGTTGCTTAAGAAAGCCAAAGAAAAAATATTTGTAACAAGCAACAGTCACTCCTAAAAGGAGCAGGAAAGAGCTTTCAACAGATCCAAAGTGATTTGTAGTAATGCCTGCTTTGGGTTGTTTTTTGATTGTTTTTTCCCCAAGTGTTTTATTTACCCTGTTTCTGAGATACCTTCAGAAACCTAATTCCCAGAGATTTTTTTCCAGCAATTTTAGAGAATCAGCCTCTTGAAGGGGTCTCGGATTGGGAAATCTTAGGACAATGTCCTCCAAACCTCTTGTCCTTTCTGCCAGTGCTGGCTGCAGACATCCAACACACCCCAGTGCAAAGGTGAAACACAGAGCCAGAGCAGGACTTGTGGTCCCAAGGGGTGTGTCAAACACAGACTGGAGGCTCTGCCAGGTGGACCTGGAGTGTCCCCCTCCCCTCACTGTGTCTTGGCATCTACTGCCATGGCTGAGTGGGGACCGTGGTTCAGTGCCAGTTCTGAGGGCTCAGCACAAGCTGCCAGAGGAAGGGTGGGTGTGTGGGGTCTGGGTAGGGAGAAGGACTGTGGTGAATTCTCCAGTTCCTCATGGAAGTTGTCACAGCACATGGAGGCTTTACATTACTCCATCTTTCAGGGAAAAGTGGGAACCAGCAGGGCAGAGGCAATAAAACCAGTGGGGAAACAATATCTCACATGTCTGGAGTTGCTTCTCATGTCTGCCTTGCCTGAGACCCCAGTTTCTGAGGGGTTCAGGGCTTGAGTCTGTCAGCATCCCCTCGGAGCATCCCTGCTGCTGGGGGAAGCCTCCCCCAGTCCTCCCCAGGGCAGCCTGTGGCAGGGGAGGGGGCTGGCCCCGCTCAGCTCGATGTTTATGGCAGCATGGCTCTCTCCACTGGCTGCTACCTTATGCTGTGCCACTTCACTTGATGTTCCTTTTTCTAAATGGAAGGAAATCAGTACTTACCAAGTGCTGGCCCAGAATTTATTTGACTTTAATTTCCCTTTATGACCCCGTCTGCTAATCTCTATTGCACAGATAAAGAGAGGTAACCCAGGCATCATTACCCGTGATGTGGAGAATTTTCTGCAGTTCAATTATAATCTCTTTTTTTCCCCTTGAGCAATAAAATCTCTCTCTCTCTCTCTCTCCCTTTCTCTTCCTTTAAACTTGTTCTCATAACTCTTCCTCTCCCGCTCTCAAGATGAGGTTAGGTACTTTTGTGATGTCTTCTTGGCCGGGTGTTTGTGGAAGTCAGAGCAGTTTCCAGGCTGGAGCAGCAGGCTCAGAGACGTGCACGTGTTGTTTAATGCCTGGCTGGGAGATGCAGGAGGCACGGCACAGGTGAGGCACGAGGAGGGAATGGAATAGATTAGCACATGGGAAGGGCTCGAGTTCTGCACAGACAGCTCGTTATGGATTGTTTTCAACCTCCCTCTCTCTAGAAATGCCAGCATGATGGGTAGCGAAGACGCTGCTGAGCTGCTGGTTTAATTTGCCTTTTAGAGGCGTTTTAAGGAAAGCATCCAGTTCCAATCGTGCTGCCCCTTTGAAAGGCCGCTCTCATTTGTCTGCAACTTCTTTGAAAGGTGAGTAATTCTCAGTGTATTTTTCTTGGGCACCGCTCACCCTGGCAAGGAGATCTCTCATGTGTGCTTGTGACCTTTAGGACAGCAGAGCCATCGATACATCTTCAGTGCATGTGTTGTCTTTGTCATGTGGTAATTATTTACAAGCCTTGATTTCAAAGCTTGGGCCCCAGAAAAAAAGATTTTATGTATTTATTTCCTATTTCTCTTTCTCTAAGCTTTTTTTTCCTTTTTAATTAGGAAGTCTCTATTTTTTTTTAACTTTTTTTTTTACATTTTGTTGTTTAATTTGACTTAAATTTAAACCAGACAGAAGGGAAGATGAACAAAAAGAAACAGGAAGACACTTAAGTAATGGTGAAGCTGGCCTTCAAAAGGACATCAAAATGACATAGCTCTGACTTGTATATTTTATTAATAATAGTAGTCACTATTAATAATAGTCACAATAATAGTAGACTTATATTATTAATAAAATAAATTAATAAAAATAATAAAAACCAGCTCATCATTACTTGGAGATGCCAACTGGACCTCCTCAGAGTGCAGTCTTCTGTATTCATAATGAAAGATAACCTGTCCATTAGCAAAGAGTGGTTGCACCTGAATTCAATTACAAAATTAACAGCTGATGGGATCTGGGGCTAAACCCCTCCCCAGACTCAGGTGAAGTCTATCAGAAGTCAATCTGAATGTCTCAGTTGCATGAATCAAAAGCCAGTGTATCTACAGGACTCCAGACTTGTGGAAATACAGGCTGAATCCGAAAGGTCCTGTTGCGTACGTAGGAAGACAGATGGTGGTGGAGCTTGCTGCCTTCTGGCAAGATGAAATGATTTATCCCTAAACTATCTCTAGTGGAAAAACATCCGAGGGCAGCCTGAAATGCAGGCACTCTGGGAGGGAGGGAACATTTGTAGAGACCAGGCTGGCTATGGCTGCAAATAAAATGCGTCTGCAATTGTCCTTTATAAAGCAGCAACATTTTAGCATAGACAGCACAAGACACCCACATCCTGATTCCTGTCCTCAGGCATTTCATCCAATTTCATTGTTGGATTAACTTTCTTGCCATAAGAGTGGCCTAGAGCATTTATTTCTTCAGTGCTATTGCAAGACTTTTCTCAGCACAAGCAGCAAAACAATGACTTGCTGTGTATTCTTAGGGTATTTTAATGATCCTATCTCCATATCTGTTTAAATTTACAGTACAGCAGAGCTCTGACTGGCATATGGTTGTCAGCCAAGAGAAAACTGTGTGTCTAGGAAGCAGATCAATGTTGACATTGTGAAGGCACCTCTGGAAAGAATTAATCAAGTCTGATCTTTGCATACCCTCTCAGTATGGATTTTCATTAGACGTGGTGCTGTCTCCACACGGAGAGTCCAAGGTGCTCTCCTCAAGGTCAGGCACTGAAGGGGATGGAGGCTGGAGGGTCTGTGGGTTCTGGGGGCACAGACTTTGGCTGTTCCTGTGCAGGAGCAGCTGCTCCAGAGGAGCTGGGACATCAGGGCAAGGCACTGAGCCTGGATGTAGAATTTTAAAACAGCCTTTAAATGTGTGGGAAATGGCTGTGTGGAGGGACGAGGGTTGGGATTTCCTAGAATCATAGGAGGCATGCACAGGGATCATTGAGTCCAGTTCCTGGCCCTGCTCAGGACACCCCCATCAGTCCCACNCTGGCTCCTGTCCCTTGTCACAAAGAGCAGAGACCAGTGCCTGCCACTGCGCTTCCCCTTGTGATTTCAACTTGCGAATAAATTCCTAGGAAAAAAATATTCTTCTTTTAATCAGGGGACCAAGGGAACCATCAGGCCCTGGCTCAGCTTTCATTCAGGTCTATTAGGTGGACTTGAGGTCCAGGAGATACCTGAGCCGAACTCCAGGCTGCCTTATCTCACCAGCTGGCTGACTCAGGCTATGGCCACGCTGTGTCACGACTTGTCACCGTTGGTTTGGGCTGGCAGTACCAATCTGTGCCAGGGCAGAGCGAGCCTGCAGCTCCATTGCTCCTCAAGGTGAAATCAAGCCCTTCATTGGTGTTTGTTATTAGGAGCTGTTAGTTTTCATGGGGCTTAATGATATGTCCCCAGTGAGGCACAGAACACTCATATTCCTTAGGCAGGACTCAAACCACCCAAAAAGGAGAATGCACAACACAGCACGTTTCACAAATGTTGTGTTGCATGACAGGGTCAGCGTAGGCATCGTGAGTTGGGATCTAAAAGGTAATATGATTAATTAACAAAACTAAAGCTATCTAATAAACAGATTCTGATTTTGTAATAAATAATTAGCCATCACAAATGTTTCTTAATGAACTGTTAAGTGACTTAAGGGTAGAATTCTTAGCTGACATGAAAATATCTGACACAAAAAAACTCTTTTCCAAATAAATAATGGCCTTATTAATATTGAAAAGAACAGCATGCTTTCACTATTTCTTGTGTCTTTAAGAACTGAACTAAGAACTAAGGTTTATAAAATAGAAATCTATCCAGTATGTGCTAACTGCTGCCAGAAACCAATTTTTTTAAAGAACTGTTATTGAGAGTCATTAATTATCTGCAGGTCCCATTTGCTCTGAATCAGTGACAAACTTCGTGAGATTTTGGACAGTTTTAATTAACGCAGGAATATGAGATGTAATATGCTTCCTGTTTGAACAATTATTGTCCTAACACAACCCTTGAATTAAAGGATTATGGGGAAAATAAAAGTAAATGAGATGCTACAGATCTGTGAGCAGAACCGCCTGGGAAGGAACATGTGAGTCTGTGTAGGCTCACACGGGGCTGCCCTGATCCCACAGCCTGGATCTCACGCCTGGAAAATCTGCTGTGGCTGCACACACCTCATCCCAGCACGAAGATCTTCTGGGGACAACAGACAAGTTGATACTGAGATGCAATGCACATTTTTTTCAACTAATGAGACAAACAGCTTATGATTCGACTTCAAATCTAATCAAGGTGCTTGGAGAGGTTCTTTTCTCTTTTTGATTCAACACAAGCTGCTTCTCCCCTCCTATCTTGTCCTCTCCCTCTCCTCTTCCTCTCCCTTTCTTTCTTTTTTTTCGGTCTTCCCCTCTTCCTCTTTTCCATCCTCACTGACTTAATTACAAATGCCTTGGAGTAGTGAGCAGGACAAGCAGAAAATCCCAGTGTCATTGCCCAGGCTGCTTTCCCCACACAGGCTGAGCCAACTGTGCAGGGCCTCGTGCCTATGAACAGATCCCTCCATGGAGATTTTGTGTTTACAGCTGTCCTAATACGACCACCTGGCTCCCAGATGGGAGATAACTTATTTCTGGCCAGCTCAAGCAGACATAAAGGACTTTGGATCTTCCATGTCACTGGTTTTAACGGGTGGGGTTTCTTATCTCTCCCAAACAGGGCAGATACTGCTGTTCCAAGCAGAATTTGTGCTGTATTTAACAGGCTGCACAGTGGAACAGACAGCAAACACTGAGCAGTGCTTCAGCATTTAGAGAGACACATCAAGAGGGTGTTGAGTCCATCAGAGCCGTGCTCTGACGCTGCCACAGCTCTGCTGGCCAGGGAAGCAGTTGGGCTTTAATTCACAGAGTTCCTTTGCCTTCACAGTGGTGTAAAAAAAAAAAATGTGTCTGGGTGTTTGCCTTTGATTTCTCAAGGACCACGCTTTCACTCATAATTTCACTCAAAAGACTAATATTATTCTGCTCCAGTAGGATGCTGGATTCTATTTAACTTTCAGACCTTGTCTTAAGCTGCCACATTTTCATGAATATACTGGCGCCATCTGAATGCTCACGAATAAGGGATAACATGACTGTGCATAGCAGATGAGTCAGAAACCTGGAGCTTTTGCTTATGATAATTTTTTTTTGTTATTATTTTTGCACCCTGCCAGCTGTTGATCTTGCTAATGTGCCGCTTAGCAGCCAAGTTTTGTTCCCTCTTGGTTAATGAACTATGGCAAGAAATCGCTGGCCAGTGGCTGGTTTTAAAGTTAATTGTGAATGGTCCATGAAGCAGAAATGCCCCAGACCAGTGGATCTGGAGACCAAGCAGTGCTGTTGTCAAAGGTGATGGAGAGAAAAAGGTAGAACAGTCTCGTATCACCCATGGTGTAACTACACTTCTTGCTGAAGTTAAATCTTAAAGAGTTACTGCCTTGGGATGGACAAGGATTTGTGGTCTGGTAAAATATGCCACTCTTGACCCAAAAAACCTTGCGTCTCATTAGAGATCCCCTGCTTCACACGACAGAGCACAGCCATACACGCTCTCCACACCCTGGTGTAGACAATCCTCAGCCACAGATTTTGGTGAACACAGCCTCAAGTCCAGGAAAGCTGTGTAAGTTTCAGGAATCACCTTAATTACGAATATCTTGGTGAATGGGCAGTGTGAGTCCTACAAACATGCCCATCAAGGGGCTGAGGGACAGTCACCCTGAGTCCATGCCATCAGCTGCAGGGAGTGCAGGCAGAGAAGGGATGGCTGGGTCTGTGCTGGATGGAGGCTTTTCCTCTGGAAGGGAGCTGAGCTCCGCAGGAGCCGCGGTTCCCTGCCAGCAGCCGGCCTCATTCACATTCCAGAGCTGAAACCAAGCCTGCTGCTACCTCACCCCTCTTGCTGGGGCTGCAGGAAGAGCTGTGGTTCCCTGAAGCCCCTTCTCAAACACATTGGCCCTCTGCTCTGTGTAGCCAGCTCTCTCTCCTCTGCCTCTTGCATCTTCTTTTGTTGGCGCTGGGATTTCTCGTGGACCCTCCACTCCCCCTTCCAAGCACCTCTTGGTTATTAAAATGCAGCTCAGGATAGTTCACTTTGCCTGGTACATTATCATTCCTCGTTAGAGACCCCTCCAGGGCCTGTGATATGCCTGCACCGACTTTATAATTACAAAGTCAATTTCTAAACAGACATTTGCAAATAAGTCAATTTAAATACCGAGATTTGCAAACAATAATTAAGCAGTAGCTTCTTTTTTAATATCTATATATATAATTAATGCCCATGGGCTTTCCATTTTACCTTGCCACTGTGTAGCTTGCAATTGCTTGTTGAGCTAAAGCATTCTCAGGAAGCAAATCAAATCACTGATGGGTTTTAAAGCTGTTTAAGAAAATGCCCTACCTCGTTTCATCCCAAATTCATATGCCCTCTCTTATACAGTCCCCAGTCCACCCTGCAGCTATAGGGAAATAGCAGCAGGTGCCTCAGGTGAGCTGAGCTGGGGAGGTTTCCCCTTCAGCATCAGATGGTGACCCAGCAGTAGATGGTGACCCAAAACTACCCAAAATCATGACAAACTGGGGAAGACTGAGTGGATAAAGCTGAGCAATAAAACAGTCAGTGAGTACAAGGACAAATGCACTCTGGAGGAGATGAACATGTCTACCTCAGCTTTCCTCCAAGGGTGTGCAGTGTTGAGAGGAACAAATGGGTTTCGTCCCAAAATAGGTCCAGGAGAAGGTGGAATGTCTCTCCTTTTCTTTGAGGCAGGTCCTCATGTTTTCCCCTGCCACCGCACCATGGCCTCCATCTATCACCCCAACTCTTCTTACCCTCCTTGTATCCCTGCAAAGAGAAGAAAGTCTGGCAGGACTCCCCTGCCCCACCAGTCTGGGTCACCAAGCACTAACACTGTCATGGAATGCAGACTTTGGGATCATGGGAAGATGAGGCACCCTGGACACAGGGGTGAAACAGAAAGCTGCATTTCTCATTAGGAGGCTCCTCCTCTGAGCTTCTCCTACCACCTGATCCACATTGCCTTCAGCTTTGTTTTGCCACAGATTGTTTCTCATACTCCGGCTTTCCTGCCTTTCCTCCAGTCCCTGCAACAGAGGATTTTTTTGTGGACTTCTGTAAGCTGCAGAGTCCGTGAGGAGAGACCACAGCCTGATGGTTTCCTGTCCTGCGCTCTCCGGGTTGTCCCAGCAGGTTGTGGGTGCGGGGTCAGAACACTGAGCCTGGTGGAGAATGAATCTCCACAAGGCCTTGACCAGAAAGGCTGAGCGCAAACTCTTTGCAAGTGCCTCATGGTGCATTAAAGATGGATTGTTTCCTGGTTCGTGCTTCTGCTCAGTAATTTCAAAGGGCTTACTCATTATTTTTGTGTTGGTTCCACATTTTTAAGCATGCTCGTGTCTTAGCTCATCAAACTTTAGCCAGCTGGGGCCAAAAATATCCCTGGCATAATCAGTTCGTTCATCCAAGCCCAAAACCTTCATTTCCCAGCTCAAATAGACATCCACCATCAGCGTATTTGAAGGGAACATGGTCCTCAGGATCATCTTGGGTGACATTGCTGGGAGCAGCCTTTCTTGCACCCTGGCGCTCCGCATCCCATCCCTATAAATATGAGCAACAATTATCCATCCCTTCTTTTCCATTTTTTATGGATGTGCAAGGACAATAACTTAAAGCTCTTGCTGCTATTCAGCACAAAAACAAATAACAGAACTACTCTGGCTGTGGTGCATTTCAACGGCATAACTTAGACATGCCACTGTTATATGAAGTTATAAATACCTATCACTTGACAATGCCAGTGTTTTCTGGCAGGGGAAGGAGGATGAAAAAAATAGGAAAAGAGCCCAAACCTTGAGTCGTGGTTGCTATAGCAATTAACAGTGCGTCCTTCTCCAAGAGCCGGGGATGCTGATGCAGCTAAAACAAATGTTTGTGTTTGGCCGTGGTGGGGACGGTGACGGATTAGGGAGTGCTGGCCTTGAGCCTTGGTGTAATCCAATTCTAAATAAATCATAAATCTAAGTGCAGACTGGCAAGCTGGAGGGAATACCAATATGAGGAGGGTGGCAGCAGGGTAGTTTTGGTTTCTGTGAGGGGCAGGGGTGAGGAGGGAGTGATAGTGGGATGGGTGTAAAAATCCTGATGGAGAGGTTTGTGATTAGGTTTTTTTTGCCAAAGGACATGACCAGCCTAAAGCCACCACCTCTCACTGGTCCCCAATGGGATTCCCTCCTGTAGGAGCCTCTAAGCACCATGGCCCTCTTCATTTCAGGGCTGAACCACAGAACCACAGAATGGTTTGAGTTGGAAGGGATCTTAAAGCTCATCTTGCTCCAACCCCCTGCCACGGGCAGGGACACCTTCCACTATCCCAGGTTGCTCCAACCCCGTCCATCCTGGCTTTGGACACTTCTAGGGTTTGGAGCCTTAAAGCCAGAGGAAGAATGGAGTTCATTGATTCCTTCCCATCACTGGAGGTGGCCTGGGTAATCCATCACCTTCCACCTGAGCCCAGACTATGCTGTCACCAGAGGTTTGTGAGTCCTCCGGATCCAGGCCATAGTGAGATAATGCCAAAACCCCATTGGAGCCCTTGGTGTCAGGCAGTGCAGGGCAGGACTGCTCACCTGGGGTTCCTGCTGGGAGAAAGAGAAACCTCTGCCCTGTGGAAGATAACAGTGATCTGGTGTCTCCCGGCTTCTCTGACACACGGATTCAGCCTTGATACGGAGTGAAAAATGAAAATGAGGACAGCTCAGTCAACAGCATGTCTCAGAAATTAATGAGCCCCTTTGCCTCCAACACCTGATAATTACATCTTTCAATTAAATGAACTCTCTCCCTGTCCAAGTTCTTATAAATTAACTCAAAGTGATGCATCTTTGTGTGCTGCCAAAGCTTCCTTCTGCCAAAATCTGTGCAAGCTCTGAGGCCCTTGCAAGCTCCGAGGCCCTCGCGGTGCTGGAGTCTCAGACACAGATATCACTGGAGGGTGCAGTCCTGCTGTCACAGCAGCCCAGCTCTGGGTCACTGCCACATGCTGAGACCAGGGCCCTGAGCTCTGCACCTCATCTCCCTGAGAAATGAGGGACAACAAAAGACCCTGGAAGATCCCAGGCAATCAGCTGCCACTATGGGAATGTCATGTACAGGGGTCTTTCTTAAGTCCTGCCCTTTTCTTGGACTTCTTACTGCAAAGTTTGGAACTCCTTTGACTCAGGTCATGGCTTTCATGTGACTGCTTAGAGATGAGAGCCTTAGCGGGGTGGTGGAGTGATGGATTCTGCTTTCTGGAGGGATTCATACCATTCTGGACAGTTGGTTACAGTAAAGGCACTTGCTGGGGAGAAGGGACACCTGTTAGGGTACCTGCCACTGTGCTGAGGCCAATTACCTCATTGCCCAATTAGTTTGGGTACAGAGGTGCACTGAGATGTGAGTTCGACTTCTTGATGAGATTGC
Organism: Edolisoma coerulescens; assembly: GCA_013397115.1. Taxonomy (NCBI): domain Eukaryota; kingdom Metazoa; phylum Chordata; class Aves; order Passeriformes; family Campephagidae; genus Edolisoma; species Edolisoma coerulescens. The sequence continues at coordinate 1,433,976 of VWZW01002782.1, forward strand.
ATGAGGTAGAGAGGATGGATAAGTTGCTGTCTCCTCCTGCACTCAAATGTACCATGATGCTTTGAAGGCTCCCAGCTCTACCCCATTTCATCTTTTCATCCTGGAGAAAATCCAGACATGAAATGGGGTCTCCTGCTCTAATCCAGTTTGGCACACACACAAACCCTCCCAGCTGGAGAAGGCAGGCTGAGTGTAGGGAGAGGGGCTGCAGGTGGAGATCCCACCTCAGCAGGATGAATGTGACAAAACCAAGCAACCACTTCATTCTCTTTCTATTCTCCCCTTCCCTTAAGTAATCAAGTGCCACCAGTGCAGACTAAAGCTGGGTCTTTATAAGCTTGCAATAAATCCACCCAGCTTTTCTAAAGCACAGCAGGCAGCTGATGCAATCACATAATTCAGCCCAAGTCATCGGACAATGGCTGGGAAGGCTGAGGATGGATTTTCCCCTGAAACCCACATGGATGCATATTCCCACTTGTGCACTCTCATGCCATCTCAATCAAGCCAATTAGCAGTGACCAAGGGCAACTGCAAAGCTCCAATTAAACCAGCACAAAGGCTAACATGATCTACAGTGTCATGGAGCAGGTTTGGAACATGCTTCCCCGACAGCCACTGCCTGGCAGATTAAAGGGTTGGTGAACTCTCTATTGTCCCCTCCCAGACCTCCTACAATCTCCTCTCCTTCACTAAGACCAAACATTAACCTCCAGTCTTTGTGTCTCCCCATTAATTTGCCCCCTGTCAGGGGTCTCGGGGGAGGATTGTGGCTTTTCTCCTGTCTTTCTGTCCCATTTCATCTGTAGCCTGCAGCAACAGTGCCCTAGTCCCCTCCATCCCCTTAGGGATAGCCAGAGTGTGATTTAGACTTCAGTGACCTTTTCCTAGCTGGGTCTGGTGCTAGGCTGTGCTTTTGCTCTTTGCACTGTCAGGCTGTGAGAGGAAGGAATGGAAACGAGCACTGCACCTAAGCAAGGGCTGAGAGGGGCGCAGATTGTGTCTTTCAAACAGTCTGGGGACACGAGTGCACCTGGCTGTCCCAGCCAGCGGTTCAGATCCAGCAGAGGCGGGAAGAGGTGACAGTGATCAGGTGACAGGTGACAGTGGTCAGCCTCTGGCCTCTCCCAATGGCCTCAGCTGAATGTCCAGGTCAGATCCTGAGACAGGTTCCCTTTGGTTCCTGGTGGACCTCTACTGGCAAAAGCCACGAGCACATTGAGTGCTACTTGTTGTCCTGTCCTCGTTAGCAGTTACTGCTGAAAAGTCACTTGTGGAAGAGCCCCAAACAGTGAACTCCTTTCCTTAAAGGTGAGTGCTCCAATTAAGGGCTGACAGGCAGCTGAGGTAAGATGTTTCCTATCCTGCTTGGAGGAGACGCAGGAATTTCAGGGCTAGAGCTCAGAAACCTTCCACATATTCTTTTAAAAAGAACATCCTTTGGTTTGGGTATGGTTGTGAGGGAGAAAATCAAACAGTGTATTTGATACAGAAAAACATCTTTTTGTGGTTCTTTCACCTTTTGGCTGTGCTTAGCTTTTCCTTTCTGTTTCAGGTTTCCTTGTGTGCTAGCACTGAGGATAAAACCCATGAAATACCCTTCTTAATGTTTTTGCTTTGTCCTGAGTAACACAGACAAAGGGGCTGTCATGAGCTGCTAGAATGGAAATTAATTTTAAAAGCATCATCATTTATCACTTTTATAGGAAAAAAAAGAGAAGCCAGTGAGATTACAGCAATTGTGGCAGAAATTTCCTGCTCAAGAATAATCAAAAGTTATTTGCAAAAGGGTAAGGACTCAAAAGAAATTCCAGGCAAAAAGCCCACGTCCCTGAAGCTTTGGTTGAGGTTGAACATTTGCCTCTCTCACTTTGGACCACCCAAAAGTCAGGCCCTGGCCGTGGGATGGTTATTTGGAGGCAGCTGAGAGAGATAGGTGTGTTTAGAAGGCAACTTGCTGGATTACATTGTTGGCAAATGCAGCTACCCATGACTGAAATGGGGATCAAAGCAGGAGCAACGCAGGTCATGGAATCATCTGGATTGGGGGGTCCAGCTGGGGATGGTTCAAACAGGACCAAGCCTCCACCAACACTCGTGCTCTGGCTGCAGGGACCAGGAGCAGCCTGTGGGTCACTTATTTGTGCTAAGTGGCCACCTGGAGAGGCGATGCTGTGAGCTGGGGGTGGTTTAGCTCTGACTGAGCAGGAGCCTCATCTCACACCTCTGATCGAGACTGCCACTCCAGAGGAGCTCATTAAATCGAGCACAAAAGAGCTGCTGCTTCCTTTACTTACTTGCTCACTTTCTTCCCCCTTCGTGGAATGAGTTAAAGGCCCCACACTCCTCATCCCTTCTTTCTATTAGAATTTTATCTCATTCCAGTCGTCCCTCTCCTCTCGCTCTCCTGCCTTCCTCGCTTGCTCCCTCCAGGAAGTCAGCTAATTATTTCCTGAATGCCCCCAGTGTTATTTTGCCTTGAGAACCTCTCCTGCTGGGACTTCTCACACACTTATGATTCTCTTTGTGACAAAAGGTTCCTCAGTTTAGCTTTGAATGGGTGTTTATTTTCTACATTTAGTCCTTTTGCCTCATCATCTGCACTTGGGCTGAGAATAGAAACTTCACTTGACATTATCTAAACCATTATCAATTAAATCCCTTCTTAACTGCCCTTTTTTTCCCCCCCCCTAAGCTGTGTAAGTTTGAGGTTTTTGCTCTCCTCTTTCCCTCCTGCACACCTTGCATTTGTAGATAAAGCCCTTTGCCCTTCTACACTAACTTTCCAAACACAATACACTTTTTTTTTTTCTGCTGTTGTTTTTTTGTTGTTGCTCAATGTCACTGCAGTGACCAGGCAGAAACACGGAATTCCAGTTTATTTCACATTGGAAAGGCAGTGCAGCCTCTTTGAACTTGTGCAGACATCAGAATATCTGCCCTGTGCCATAGGGGATCTCCAGCTGGGGATGGACAATGTGCTGCTGCCGAGTCAGCAGTAGCAGCGCTCAACAGGCAAGTGGTCCCACGGCTTGAAGTGACCACGGCCACTGGCCTAGAGCAGTTCTGAACCCAGACTGATGAATGGTCACTCACGAGTTTGCCCATGTGTTTTCAGACTGTCTTTCATATATTCCCAGTGGCTGCATCTGGAGGGTGTGTGAAGACAACAAAGAAAAGCAAAGATGTCTCAGAGTCACAGGATGGGTCAGGTTGGGAGGGACCACAGTAGGGCCATCTGGCCCAAACTCACTGCTCCTGCAGGCTCATCCCAGAGCACAGGACTGTGTCCACACCGTTCTGGGACATCTCCAGTGAGGGAGACTCCACGCCCTCCCTGGGCAATCTGTTCCAGTGCTCAGTCACTGCACAGGACAGAAGTAGTTCCTCATGTTCAGGTGGAATAAAATAACATCCCAGCTTCCACAGAAAGCATCCAGCTCACAGGAAAGAACTACTGTGGGTGGAGGAATGGCAGAGCTAATTATGAAATCGGGGTGATTAAGGCCAAAAATGCCTCTGGCAAGGTGTCTCTAAGGGGAAAATGTTGGGGCTGAAACAGTGACACAAATATATGGATTTATTAGTTCTTATGAAATGATTTGTCTTCTTTTGACTTACTTAATTTCTCCTCCCTTCCCCGGAACAAAAGCCATGCAGAATTATAGCCCTGTGAGTAGAAGACTCAGGTCACATCCTTTTGACCCACACGTTCTTGTCACAACTGGAAACATGCCAAGCTTAAAACAAGCTACAGACACTTAACCTAATCAGAATAATTCTGCAACAGTTCATAAAGTATCAAAAAAACACAGAGAGTTTTAAAAGTACCAGGAATTTATGACTTGGCACAATTTTTAATACGAGCCATCCCCAGCTTTGCAGATCCAAAGGACTGGAGAAAACACAGGTAAGCAGCTGAACTCCAGACCTGCAGCTCTCTGGGAGTTTGTCTTTAGGAAATGGCACAAGAAAAAGCATTAATTGTTTGCTGTTTCACCTCTTTTCTTTGTTGGATCAGCTGTTAATTCAAGGCCTGTGGCCATGTCATAACTGCTTTTATTGAGCTGTTTCAAACCCAAGTCCCAGTGAACCTGTTTGTCATTCAGGCAGTGAAGGAGACTGCTCCCAGCTCTGCAAAGGCTGCTCAGCCAGCTCGGAGCACCCTGAAATCTATCAGTGCTAATTAGGGCTCACTTAAATGCTCCCAGGCTGCCTTGCTGGTTTGAAATGCAGAGTGGCATGTGAAAGCCCTTATGCTTGGCTCCTGACAGGAGCAAAAGCAAACATCAGGCCCTGCTGTGACCTCCATTTACGAGACTCATTTACTGCACTGAAGGCATCAGCTTCTGGGAAATCAAATGGACAAATTAGTTTTGAACCCCTACTGGTTAAGATGGACTTCTCACTGGGACAGGGCTCCTGCCTGGCTGGATAAATATTTCCTTAATCCTCGTGTCTGTGGAGTTTCCTCAGGGAGGTTGGGTGGATGAGTTTGCTCTCAGGAGGAGGTCTGGGAGCAGGGAGGTGGTAGCTCTCCAATCACCCCTGGTCCCTGACACCAGGTGGGTACCAGCTGTCATGGAACTAAAATCCTGTGGCTGTTTTTACCTAGTATTAATCATTTTATTTAAGCAAAGGCAGAATCCCGTGCCCTGACCTGGTATTGCACTGCCTTTTGCACGATGCCAAGAGATCTCCATCCAGTGATGCTTTAAGTGATGGGCCCCATGTCTCATCCCCTGCTTCACGTTCATCTCCATAAACCCAAATTTATCTTTGAGGAGTGAAGATGTTTCTAACTAATCCCTGTTCTCAGCTCCATAAGACTCCAAGACCATCTGTCTGTTTTCAGTCAAGTCTACCCAAATCCCCTGCCCAGTGGACACGAAGCCACGTGAGGATCCTTTCCTTCCAAGGTTCAGCCCAGCCATAGCTGCTCCCCGTGTGGACTAGCTACTGGAAAATGTGGGTAGAAAATTGGGAGCCTTCACAAACAAAAACTTCCTGCCGAGGAATAACAACATATTTAATTTGTCACCCATGGGATCCTTTAGTCCTTACAGCAGAAATATTTCCTGTTCCACATCTGCCCCACTGCAGACTGTGCTCCTTTCCCTGCATTTCTCTCTTAATCTCCCTGAGACTCCAGTGCCTATCTCATTATGAGATATTTCTATTTTCCATTCCTCTGGCATATGGTTCTGGGAGCCTTCTCCAGTCTTTTGAGAGGAATCTGAATTTATTTAACACTTCTGCTGTTGGTTTGTGTCTGGGTTCCATCATCAGTGGCTGGAGGGTACTGTCCGTGCTCTGGGACCTCTCTGCTGCCCCTTGGGGACCCACAGTTCACTCAGGAGATGGCAGTGAGGACACTGAACCATTTGCCTGGCTGTCAGCACTGCAGGATGCTTTGAAGCAACTCTTCCAGTGAATTCCCATCCTCAGGGGGAGAAAGAATTTTCCTTCCCAGACTGCACAGTCCAGAGCCAGTGGTGTAGATAACTCATTTGGGGTATGCTCTCAAACCTTAGCAATCTTTAAGATCTCTGAGTCAAAGGGACCTTGTCCTCCATGTGGCACAGTGCTCTCCAGCAGGTGGGCAAGGGCCCATGATGGACCTTTCCTTCTTGACTTGCTGGCTGGGGATGCTCTGAGGTGGAAAAGGGTTTGCACTAACAGGAGGTCTCACAGCCAAGCCACATCTGGGTCCTGTCAGTCTGGTCCAGATGGATGATGTGAAGAAGACAAGGTCAAACCGAGTCCAAACCCCTCTCAGGAGCACTCTCAAGTCCTGCTTTCCAGCTGTTGGCAGAAGCCACCTGGAGGGGGGCAATGTGGTTTCTAAGGCTGTGCACAGAACAGAGAGAGCTAAGGTTTTGGAGAACACTGTTGCCACTGAGAATCACAGCAAGAAAGTGGATGAGATGAATTGACTTCGTATCTGTGAATAACATCTGTGTAAATATTGCCAGATGTTTTCCACGAGCCCTGCTGACACGGCAGTGAGGTTAGGGGAACTAACTCCCCATAACTTCTGCTCCCAGCTTCAGCCCAGAGGCCAAACCAAACCTTGGGACCCCCTGTGCTCTTCCAGCCCCCCCCTCCCCCCCCAATTGTACAGGAAGGATCACTGGGGTTGCTCGTGTGGGGGAGGATCCCTAGCCCCAAACAGCACAGTCTGTGTGTGCACAGTGAATTATGACACAGACCCCAAAGTGTTCTCCTCTCCTACATGGAGACCTGGCCTGAGCCAGGATGGAGCATGAGGGAAGCAGATGGCAGCCTGGCAGAGTGATTAAAGCCCTAGATAGCTGTTTTAATAAATTGCCCACCCAGCAGATCAAACATTGCAATAGTCAGTCCTGGTCTGTGCTGTCAGAAGGCACAGCCTTACAACACCGGGCAAATGCCACACTCTTTCCTGTGCTGCACATTGTCAGGACAGGCTGAATGGCAAGTTGGGATGGAGAAGAGACCTGTGGATTTTGTCTGTCACCCCGAGTAGGTGTCACTGGGTACCACAGGTGAGGTAAAGCACCTTGCAGTAGGATTCAGTGAAGGAAACAGGCAAAGGTTGAGCTTCTGACTCATGAAGATAAATATGTGTCCTGTGCAGATGTAGACCTGAAGAAAGATGCAATTTCTATTCACTTTGTTATATCTCCTGCCCTCCTCTTCCCTTTCACCCCATTTCAGTCTCTCCAAACAGCCCTTTCTGTGCAAGGCAGTGCAAAATCAAAGCCTTTCTGTGGTGTCCCACTTCTCTCTCACTCCTTTCCTCTTTTCTGGGATATTGGCAGAGGAGCTGATTTGGATTTGCTCTGTTAACAGGACTCCTGTCAGTATATCTGATATAGTTAGGCAGGCTTAACAAGCCCAAGAGGAGCTGTGTGAGTGCTGATGCCAAACCCTACTGCATTCATCACCCATATGGAGCAGGCTACGCTGGAGCTCGGTGCTTTCCTGCCTCACTTTTATTTCTCTTGAGACTTCCCAGGTGCAGGCCTGGAAATCATCTTGTCCCTGTCCTTTACCTGAAGAGGTACTACTCAGATAGGTGCTGGTAGAGCAGGACATGCTCCCATGCAGAAAAGGGGCACCTTTTCCTGAAGGAGATCCTGGCATTTGTGGGATAAGGAATCCTGAAGGCACAAGAACCACTGAGTCCTGGTTTCTTGGACACTGAGTGGCTTTGGTTTCTAATAAGGCTTAAGTTCCAGCTGGAGCTTTTGGGACTTTTAACACTGTGCTGCTGACAAGGAGTGTCTGAGCCAGGCTTGACATAGGAGCAACGGCTTTGAAGGTATTGCTGAGCCTGAAATCCAGGCAGAAGCCTCACCTTAGGGCATCTTGCTGGCAGAACTCAGTGTCTAAAAGCAGAAGCCTCTGCAACTGAAGCGAAAAACAGAGCCAGGATTTTCATCCAGTATTTCCTAGCGGGAATTATGTGCTGTGCTGGGTGAGGTTCATAGACAGGGAGTGCAGCCTGTCCAGAGTGCCTTGGATTTACAGCCCATGCAGAGGGATGAGCACATCAGCCCAGGTCCCGTTCACCTGCGCTGCCTGGGAGGGGCTGCTGAGCACATTGGGGTTTCTGGCTGACCCCAGACCCATCAGGGATGCAGCACCTCTTCCACTGAGCAGAATATTAGAGAATGGGCCATGCAGCCAGATCCTTCCCTGAGGATTATTTTTAGAACGGATCAACCTTCCCAACTAAATGCTTGTCAAATCCAATGCCTTTCTTCAAAAACTCCAGGTGCAAACAAAAGCACTGGGAATTTTTTGGCTGGGAGCAAGCACAGAAAGCTTAGATGGTTGTTTTGAGGCCAGCTGTGATATTTTTTTTCCATTCATTCATAACTGCTGCAAACAGTGAGAACCATTGGAGAATACAGGAGCAACCAATGCCTGGGTCTATGCCCTGCACCTCAGCTCTATGTCCAGGGAAATCTTGGGAAAGTTTCCAAGCCATGATTATTTATATTCCCCTCCCCTGGTCCTGAACTTTTTCTGTGTGCTGGTAATAATATCCCAGTACTAAACTGTACTTTCTGTGGGCATCATTTGCATGGTTGAACAGCTGTGAGCCTCTCTCCACCGCCTGCCTGCCATATTGCATAGATAATAACAGCTAATCCATATTAATTATAAATACACAAATCGGCTCCTAAATAAGGCAAAGTTTTGTGAGCGATTCAAACCAGTGGGTGCCAAGAAATGTTAGTGTTACGCCTGACACCTCATCCTCTGGCTGTCACGTCATGAATAAAGAAGAGCCCCCAGCACAAGTTAAGGATGGCATCTGAGCTTTAATAGCCTGCAGCCACTGCCATCAGCCCTGCGGCGCTGATTTCATCACATCTCACAAGCTAAACTGCGCTGGGTCAATAACAAACCTCTGTGGAGAAAGAGCCGCAGGAAGTGGGACTGCAATTATTCTTCACTACCTGGCGCTTGGCGGCGGCGGAACTACGCTGGACTAACCCCACCTTGTGGTGCTGGTGGGCTCCGGCTGACCTGGTTGGGAAGAAAACACTCATTTCCATCCTGTTTGGATTTGAAGCCCCCTAAGGCTTGGCCTGCTGGAGGTGGAAGTCTGAAATAAGCCCTTGCAGTTGGCTCACTTTCCTCTGCTGGCTTTCTCAGATCTCCCAGACAAAGCCTGTTGGATGCCCCAGCATCTACAATCCAGGCTGAAAATTCCTGATATTAAACACAAGGTTCCCTGTCTATCATGTGTTGTCCATCCATTCTCTTCTACCTCCTCACTGAGGAATTTGGTGCCACTCCTATTATCTTCCATTGCGACTCTGTAATGTCTTCTCCCCAGTCTGCCCTTCACAATTTCAGATGGGCAAATTTTTTTCTTTCTTCCACTCTGTACTGTGGAATTTCCTCATGGAAAAGGTGGTCAGGCCTGGGAAGGGGCTGCCCAGGGAGGTTTGGTGTCCCCATTTGGAGGTTTGGTGTCCAAGGAAGGCCTGGAGGTGGCACTCAGTGCTCTGGGCTGGGGACAAGGTGGGGATCGGTCACAGATTGGACCAGATGATCTTGGAGGTCTTTTCCAACCTTTAATAATTCTATGATTCTATGATAGTATAGCTGTCAAAAAGCTCCCATATTCCTTTCTCACGTTTCTTCCTTTTTTGCCTTTCTGTGTAATGGCTGAAAACTTTCTAGGGCAGCTTCAGTGCCTTTTGGATGGTGTATGAACAGGATAACGTCTGAAAAGCAAAAACAACATAAATGGCAAAATTCTCAGCTATTTTTCTTCAGAATTATACTTTCCTGCTTCCCCTCCAGGCACGTTAGTAAAAATGCCAATGAGCTCTTACCTGCGGGCAAACCAGGATCTTTGTAAAGTGTCCAGCACAAATGGGGCTTTGATTGGAAAAACAACTTCATCACAATATTACTCAAGCTGGGGATAGCAATTTTTGTTTTCATGATGGCTAAAAATGACCATGTTTGCCCTTCCCCCTGCAAATTATGATGTCTTTTTCTTGACAGCATTGATTTCCTTTAACATTTCAACCAAAAGAAAGAAGTAGGAAGAGTAATTCCTGGAGAATCAAGCCACTGAAAGAGCCTAATTGTTTGCAATACAGATGATCACAGGACTCAGGGAACATCGGAACATTCTTAGAGATTTCGTTATAGACTCCCTTTCTTACAGATTTCAAGAGGCAGATTACCAAGCAGAAAGAAACTTAGAAAATGTTGAAGATCCAGACAGTTCAGCCAAGTTTTGTCCCAAAGAACCCCAAACCTGTGATTGCTCTGTACATATAAATATTAGCAGTAATGCAACCTTAGCCTGTTTTCTCCTCTCTAACAAGTTCTCTGGCTTTTCTTTTTTCTTTTTTTTCTTCTGCATGATTATTATTTGGACTGAAATATTGTTTTTATGGAAAATAACCCAAAAAAGTCATGAGGACGGGGATAATAATTGTGGCTTGTCTCAGACCCTGATGCAGACTGTGGCTAAGTCCAGAGTTTTAAGCCACTCTCATAAAAATTTTTAGTTAATAGATTTTGATTCTTCCCTCATCCCTTCCCACATGTTCAAGGTACAAGGCAGAGAATTCATTTGGGAATGATATATTACAGGGAGAGGTGGTGCCAACGCCTCCAAGGCCCCATCCTGAAATCAGATCCATGCATGGGGCTGCTCTTTGCCTCTCCTTCCTTTCCTCCCTCCCTTCCCGTGGCTCCTGGGAAGGAAAATCCCTTTCCCTGTGAGGCTGGGTGAGGGATTTGGAGGGGAGCACAGCAGTGATGCTGCACACTGTGCTGGAGTGGATCTGCAGCAAAGCTGTGGGGCAAGGGCAGATTAATTACATCAGAGGGAAATCTAGAGCTGGAGCTTTGAAAATGAGATCAGGAGGATCACTAGGAAAACACTCAGCAGGATGCAATCTTACCTTGGAAAAAAAGAGCAGGAGAACACAGGTAGGAATATTCCAGTGCTGATTCCTAACTTGCAATAAGGAACTGGAGACACGTTTCATGAAACCTCTTCAGATTGTCCTTGTTGCTTTCAGAGGTGTGTGCATTAATAAAGTGCAAAAAAAAGGATGGTGTGACAGTGTGTTTAGTGCTGTTTTTCTCCTTAAAAAGGAGTTTGACTCCTGTCTGCCTTTTCTGGGAGCCAGTAGAGGGAGACAAGTCTCTGAGCTTAATCCATGCCTGTTTTCTCCTCTCCAGCAACTTCTCGGGTTCTTTTTTTTATTCTTTTTTCCCTTCTGCATTATTATTATTTGGACTGGGATACTGTTTTTATGAAAAATAGCTCTAAATGACCCTCGCCTTGCAGTTACACAGAGGATTAGATTAAAAATGCTGCAGGGAGATTTGGATGAGTGAACACACAGCAACAATCCTCCCGTGGCAGTAATACAAGGAGCAAATTGGCCCAGGTAGGGGCTGGGAATGCTGCGGAGTGTGTGTTTTTCTGGGTGGGAAAGCCTTGAATCTGTGCTTGGGGAGAGGCTTATCCCAAGTCCTGGTTTGATGGCAGAAGTGCAGGCATCAAGTTTCTCGGGATCTGGTGTAAAATTACAAACTGGATCCACAAAATACCCCTTTTTCCTGGCTCACAGCAGCTGTAGCACAGAGCAAGAACAGGGTGCTGTGGAAATTGCCAGGTGCTGCTGGCACTGCATACAGAGCTGGGGATAACCCTGGAGAGGGATGGGATGGGAGGGATGGGGTGGGATGGGATGGGATGGGATGGGATGGGCTGGGATGGGATATCCTGGCCCAGTTTTAGCCCAAAGCTATGTAGTTTTTTTCCTTTTTTAACTTTTTTTCTGTGCTCCTGAAGAAATGGAGGGTGGGGCTGTGGGAGAGACATGCACAGCAGTGAGTGCATGGGTGTTGCAGGATATGATGTGGCCTCTGCAAGGACAGGCAGTGCCAAAAGCCACAATTCCCATGCAGGCAGGCTGGATTTGAGACTTGCAGAGAGCAGGTGCCTGCAGCGTGGTGGAGAGGGTGCAGAGACAGATATTTAGTACACAGCATCCCCCCAAAAACCTTCTCTGTCAGTGTGGCCACAAGCAGCTGGAAGTGGGAGTGCATGGGATGTACATCCTCTGAATATCCACAGACACATCATCCTCCTGTATCAGCAGGTGGAACTCTTTAGTAGTGGGTGGTGGTAGCATCCACAGGCTCTGGGTGTCCCTCTGTGTCCCTGTGAGTCCCTGTGAGTCCCTGTGAGTCCCTGTGTGTCTCTGTGTCTGTGTGTCCATGTGTGTCCCTCTGTGTCTCTGTGTGTCTCTGTGTGTCTCTGTGTGTCTCTGAATCCCTGTGAGTCCCCGTGTGTCCCTGTGAGTCCCCGTGTGTCTCTGTGAGTCCCTATATGTCTCTGTGTCTGTATCTCTGTGTGTCCCTGTGTGTCCTTGTGTGTCTCTGTGTATCTCTGTGTGTCTGTGTGTCCCTGTGTCTCTGTGTCCCTGTGTGTCCCCATGTGTCTCTGTGTGTCCCTGTGTGTCCCTGTGTGTCTCTGGGTTTGAGAAAGTGCATGTCTCCGTGTCCCTGTGTGTCCCTGTGTGTCTCTGGGTGTCCCTGTGTGCGTGTCTCCGAGTCCCTGTGTGTCCCTGTGTGTCTCTGGGTGTGTCACATGAAGCCCCTTTGTGCCTTTGTTCATTTGTGTGAGCTGGGGAGCAGCAGTTTGCAGATTGGGCATCACATGTGGATTTTGACTGTGCTGCCTCTGAGTCCTCAGCAGAAATCTGGGCAGATAAGGCTGGGGAGCAGTTGGGAGCCCAACACAACCAGGGACAACAAAGGATGAAAGGGACCAAGCAAATGAAACAAGCTTTTTGAAGTCCTTGCAGAAACAGCCCTTCACTATATTTAGTGAACCTCACGACTCCATCGGAACAAAACCTGTCGTCACTGAAGGGAAAAGAGAAGAAGTTGCCCTGAATGAAAATAATCCAGAGAACAGTGAACAGGAAGAGTGAGTGGGAATGCAGGATGGAGAAGACAGCATTTTAAAGGATCTCTGTGTCTGCCACCCACTAACATCAGCCCACGTTTTCTCACCTCCTTGGCTCTGGCAGTGGAGCCTGGGGAGCACCGGGCACGCTGGGCTGGCAGTGCCAGGGCAGCTGGACAGCAGGGCCAGGCCTACCCAGATGCTGCCACAGGGGACAGGCTGCAGGGCCAGAAGTTCCTGCAGTCCCAAGAGGTTTGGCATTTGTGTAACTCTGGTCTCCGAGCATGCTGCCCTCACCCTCCCTCGTTCTGGAGAGGGAGCGAGAGGAGAAGCGCGTGCCTGGAAGATCCTGCCAGGAGCCTACCTCAGCTGTAGGCAGGAGGATAAAATCCAGCCTTGGTTTGGCTGCTTTTAAGGGTGCAAATTTGATGAAATGAACCTGGACAAATGCCTGCTTCATCTTTATCTGCTCCTCAGGGGTGTTTGCATGGCAGCCTGAGGGCTTCTGCTACCTTCGAACATTGTATTATCAATTACCCTAATTAGAGCTTGGCACCTGCCTGACACCAAGTATTTTTCATTAATTTTTAACCTTTTTTATGCCAGAGAAGCCAATACTCAGAGAAGCTTTCCCCTAAAACACAGCAAAACAGAAGGAAAAAAAAAAAGGCAAGGCAAAAGCAAGCAAGGTTAATGCCAGTTTGATTGGTGGCTGGCTGAGGAGGCTGAAGGTTGTTCTCCATCAGTGCCTGCACAGCAAGTGCCTGTGTTTGCATGGCTGGTGTTAAGTACAAGGGAGGTGGTCAGGCCCTCACCTCGTGGATTTAATCACTTCTGTGCCTCAGTGCCTCACAGGGCCTTGGAAGCCACATATCCTTCCCTCACTCAGCATCTCCCTGGCTTAATATCACTTTGAGAGTGAGAGAGAAGCAACACAGATAAGCAGGTAACCATGAGTTTGGATTTGTTTTCCAGAAGCATGTTGACAGCCAGCTTCAATCATGGAAGTGTTGGTGTGTTTTTAAAACAAAAGGGGCAGCAACATTGTCAAAGGAAGCTCATTTGAGGTAGCTAATTATGACAGTAAGAGCAATTTATCCATATTAATTTCAGGAGCAGTTCTCATTGTGGTATTGTGCCACCTCCCCCTCGTTAATGGGTTTATCTGTCCAAGCCCATCAGGTCTGGGAGGGATTATCATCCCTCCTGGCAGATGGGGAGGGAAGGTACCATCACACATTGCAGCCACAGCCAGGCAGGAAGGGAAGACCCAGGAGCCTTGACTTGACAGCATGAATCTCTCAGTACTTTCCAGGTCAAAGACCACTTATTCCAAGCACAGCAGCTTTGCTGCCTCTCCTCAGCTGCAAACAGGAGTAAAAAATGTACCTGAGACCACCTTATACCCATGCATAGGGCCGAGGTGTTTGTGTCTGGGAGGGTGTTTGCTTGTGTGTGTGAGTTTGGAGAGGCTGATGAAGGAGATTACCTTGCAGCATTAGGTTATTTTCCCTGCTCTAGATTGTAATCAGATTTTCCACACTTTTGGAGGCCCCTGACTGTTTTTGGTGACCCTCCTGGGGTTTCTGATTGAGAAAACCGAGCTGGGAAGCTCTGTGTGGCTGTTCCTAAAGCCCATGGATGCATGGGCTGCTTCAGAGCAGAAATCAGGAGTTTTTAACGCTTTCTTGAGGCATTTCATGCTTCTTATGTGTTGGCCATGTAGGCTGCAGAGCAAAGTCAAAACTCAAGCCCTGGCATCTCAGGAATCTCCTCATATTTTCCATGCTGCTGTTGTTTTGGGTGTGTGCTGCAGCCCTGGAAAGACACACAGACCTCCGAAAATGTCTGTTCAGGAAGAGGTTTTCCACAGAAGCTATAAAACATTCATGACACCTCCATTGTGCTGTAAATCCTTAGCAGGAGTTGATAACAGTGCATGAATTTTTAATGTAACATTTATAAATGGTTATTAAAACTATCCTTAAAGTAAAGTGTCAGTTTATTTTTAATTAACTGTTGGCTATTTAAGCTCCTGATGGCCCCAGGGCAGATCAACAATCTAACAAGTTAATATTCCAGATTAACCCTGCAGTTGCTGCCTCTGCACGAGGAGAATGAAGACGAGTTCACAGGATCAACAACAAGTGGTTATTTCTCACTAAAGAGAAATATCATCATTTCCTGGAATAGGCTTCCTTAGTGCTCAATTTAAGAAGTTTTAGAAGCTGTAGAGGGATTTATTTCCTGAATATTGAACAGATACAGACAAATAGCAGAGCTGGGTGATTCCTCTTGGAAAAAAAATTATTTCCACGGTACTGGTGAGAAGAAATTTCCATTGAAATTGATGAGTTTGGATCAAATATTTCCAATTGCACCAAATGCAATTTCAGGCCACCAACATACAAAGAGCAGCAGCACTGTGTGATTTGTGAGTACAGGCTTGGTTGCAAATGTTGCAATTGACTGAGAAATTAAAAGTTTGGCATCGTGAAACCTGTGCCTGTTTATTTAGAAAAGTATTTTCGGGAAATTTTATCCTCAATGACCATTGTGGAAAGAATGAGGAGGAAACTGGTATTAAGTACTAATTAATTCATATAACAAATATTTTTTACTGACCATTTTTAATGTCTCAAATTAAATTATTCTCCAGCACGCAACATACGTTTTGCATTTGTCATTGTAATTGAAATTAGTCACGGGGGGTGACAGATTTTACAGATATTATCTTTTTCTGTAATTGTTGATATTGTCCATGAGAAGCTCCTGTGGTTATCCTTTGAAAATGAAGGTCAAGCCAAAACATCCCCACAAAGCAGTTTGGTTTCAGCGTTACTGACATCCTAAAAAGGGTCATAATATTCATAACATTTGGCCACTTAAAGGATAATTTGTAGCCCAAGTCTGCCACACACAGAGTCATTTCTGGTGGCAACACGAGCTGGCGCCGGAGGAGTTTGGGTTATTACTGTGCTCCAGAGCGGCGAAGTCCTGGGACATTTCTTTGCTTCTTTTTTCTTTTTTTTTTTACCCAGCTCAGTTATACTCAGGGCTCCTTGTGCCAAAGAGCCAAGGTCTTTCTCGAGGTGGGAACTCATGCAGCTGAACTTTGCATTGCTGTGTCCCCTGAGCCAGCAGCGAAAGGTCGGAGATCCCAGACAGCGCTTCAGAGCTCGTTTCGCTCAGATTTATCAGCAGCTGCACCTGGGCGACACCAGGGGTAGCTCCCAAAAGCTGGAGAGCCTGGATATCCCGTGTTATGCCTGAGTGCAGTGAGACTGGGCTCTCCCTTCATCCCCAGTTCATTTTTGCTGCCTCTGCCATCACCATCTCTCCCCCCAGCTCTCCCAGCCTGTGCCCCTTCCTGCCTATTGAGTTTCTCAAGACAAGCCAAGTCTCTCTGGGCAAATAAGTATTATTTAAAGTTATATATATTTCCAGATGGTTCCCCGCCCACCCCCTCCTTTCCCAGTTAATCAGTCTGTGCATTGGGAAAATATGAAATCCAGATCTTTGGAGCATGCAAAGCAACACGAGTGCCACAAGCAGCAACATCCTTCAGTAAATGCCGCTCAACGCGGCAGAGCTTCCTGGAGATTAAAGGAATCTTGGAAATGTCATTGCCCTGACCAAATGAGATAATTCGTATCTTCTGTCACTGGAATCAAATCCTCTCTTTTTTTTTCTTTTTATATTTTTTTTCCCGTAATTAACTTGCGACTGTGGGAAGGTGGGAGCAAGGCTGGGGGTTGGGAAGGGAATTTCATGGCTAATCCAGCTGCACTATGGAAATGATGGTTGGGTAATTGTGCTCTCTAAATGAACTTGACTCGATGGTTGGTGTCAGGTTTTGTTAAGTGCCCTGGGCCAATGGAGACTAATTAGGAATGCATTAAATATTAAAGCTCTCTGACATTGGGGCATTGATGGTGACAGAAGAAAAGAAATCCCATAACCTAATCTGCACCCAACAGGAGTAATTTATGTTCCCCTCTTTTTGCAAAGAAAAATCCAATTATTTGGCCTGCTGGAAAAATATATTTATGGAAAAGTTAATTTAGAAGGGGGAAAAATATATATTAAAAATAACACAGATGCTGTCAACACAGTCTGTGAGTGTCACTTCCCCTGCAGTTTTGGTTTTGTTAACAGGGAAAATATTTCCCTTTGGTGAGGCTGCTAACAGGATTTGCCATCCCAGCAGTGGAGGGCAGGAGTGGAATACTGTGTTTTCCTTCTTCTGTGGTCAGCTCAGCTGGATACAAGAAGGGATGGTCCTCAGGGGATGCTTGTGGCCATGCAGGGAGGGTGGGCAGTGTTGGTGGCTGTGCCCTGGGGATTTGGGGTGCTGCCATGTGGAAGGGGAGCACTGCAGCGTGAGGGCTGCAGTACGGGTGAGTTTATGTAGGGCACCTCTGAGGTGAGGCTTGTATGAACTTTCAGAAATTCCAGCAATTAAGCTCTGTTCCCGTGTCTCTACCCGGAGCCAGCCCTCACAGCTCCACCTCCATCTCCACACTTCTCTCTACCTACCAGTTTCCAGGGCAATTTTGTCTGACCTTTAGTTAAATGTCCTGCTCTCCCAGGCAGCTCATTTCTGCTGGTCTGTCTACTTATGCAATCTAATCAAATCCAGAATGGAATATAATCAGCCTCATCCTGTAAGAGCGACTTGCACAAACACCCGGCTCGCTGTCTGCTGCCCTGTCTGTGCCTCTGCCTGAGCTCATTGTCCCTCCCAGCCTGCCACTGCAGCTTTAGCCTGTTATGGAGAGATTTGGAAGAAACTGCTGGTGGGATATCCAAACCCCCAGAACCTGTGAGGGCTAGAAAGAGAAGGGTGCCCACAGGTGGGCAAATTGTCTGATCCTGCAGCACCCAGGGACGCCTGTGGCACCTGTCCACACCAACGCACCTGGTGCCTTTCTCCATCCTCTTATCCTCTTTTCTCCCCCATTTCCAGCCAGACAAATAGGGCCTGTTCATTTAGGAAATTATCGGAAGACCATTTTCTAAAGGAACTTGGTTGCCATGGGTTACCAGATGCGTATCTGCCACCGGTGTGCTCTTGCTAACTGCAGCCATTACAGGGAGAGGCCAAAGAGGGAAAGGGGATAGCTGGGAACAGCAGAGCACTCCGTGGACTAGCAGGGAGTGTGTTCTCCCCAAACCAACTTTTCCAGGGCCTGGAGTTTCTTGTGCCATTGGCTCCAGAGTCCCTCAGCAGCCGGGGTTTGCAGCACTGAATAGAAAGTTGGTTTGAAACTTCCTTTGCAGTGGGATCAGGGGAGAGTAGATTGGAGATGAGAAGGTGGAGTATCTGAAGTGCCCAGAGAAAGAATGTGGGGTTTTTTATTTGGATAGTTGGATTAGTCTGAAATGGTCAGGGAATGTGGGAAGAAAGATCCTGCTGTACAGAGCAATGCCGCTCTGTGTCTGTGCTGCACTTTGCATTCACGTGATGCTTCCAAGCAGGACTGGTGCAGAGAGAAGAAAGCTCACCCAGGAGTTTTCTGGGAAGAGTATTCCTGTTTAACACAGGCAGAGCACTAAAGGAACCCAGGCTGGGGGAGGAGGCAGAGCAGACTTGGACAGAAGGGGGCCCTGTGATAGACAAAGAGACAAACAGTCAGTGCTCCCCTTCATCTGAGCATCTCCTGGTGCCCTCTGTGCAGCCCCATGTCCTTAGGGGGTCCCTGATGCTGGGCTGTGTCCCTTCCCTGCAAAAATTCCTGAGCCGATCAGCATTACAGAGCTATCCATAATCCCCATTTCCCCTCAGTCCTGGTACAAACCTACTCCTTTGCCCCATATCTTCAATCCTGTGGGTCCCCAGATCCTTTTCTCTCCATGGTCTATCCCAACCCTGGGAATTTCGGAGCCACCTTGGTCCTGCAGCCCTCCTCCCCTGCTGCAATCTCAGCCCCTCCATCAGCACAGAGAGAGCACTTTGCTACTACAATAATGAGCAAGAAAGAAGCTAAAAACAATACTTTACATTTCAAATAACTCCTGACATATCCCTTGTCTTTCCCTAACAGAATGACAAGTGACTTTATCCTGAAAGAGAAGTCAGCCTCCTGGAGCTGTCTACATTGTCAGAGAAAATAATTTGTAAATTCTCTGACTACCTCTGTCACTGTTCGACTTTTCCATCCTTTTCATTTCTCCCTCCCTCCAAAGCCCCTTTATGTGCTATTTCCCAAAGTGCTGCACTTACTTTGAATGTTTTCAGCCAAAAGCAAACTCCTTCTCATCTAAAGGTAGGAAGAAAAAAAATCCCTGCCCAGAATGAATTAACAACGCTGCCACTTCTCTCTCTCTCTGGTCCCTGCATCTGCATTGTGTATAAGATGTGAACGTTAAAAATAACTAGGTCTTTATGACTTATTTAAAAAAAAAAAAAAAAGAATGCTAATGAGAGAGAAAGACACACAGAAACCCTGAAAGGAGGATTTGTTCAGGGCAAGAATAACTAAAATATTTACTAATGAGAGGGAGAAGAGAAAGTAATTTAAAAGATTTAAAATAGTTGTGTGTGGGGTTTTTTTATTCATGCTTCCTTTCACTTTCATTACATATTTCAATATTTGCCTACCTTTCCAGCAAAAGATTTACCTCAAGTGCGTACAAATTATCTGGCATTTGATTAAGAACAATATGTCTAATTATGGCTCTAAAGACCTGAAATATTTTTGACTTAAGCTAAAAGTCAAACTGGAAAAAAAAAAAAAGTAAAATTAATAATCCTTTTAAAATTCATTCTCATGATTGTAGTTGTACAGAACACCTCAATGCCAAAGATTAAACCAAGGGAAATAGGAGAGCGGGGAGGAAAAAGAGAGAGAAAATAGAATTTCCCACATTATGCCCTGATTTAACCTCCTCTGGAGACTTGGGAAACCTCGTGTTAAATTGTCTGTATTTGGGTGATGTCTACCCCACACCTTCTGTCTCCTGCTGTGCCAGGGAGGATGCACCTGGCTGGGGGAGCCAAACCCTCCAAGCTCTGCACTGATAACGAGGTTCAAACTGTGGTGATAAATATCTATTTACTACTCCACCTCCTCATCACTGCTTCCCCTCAACCTGAGTAACTAATGAAACTCAATTGAGCATATTAATTATTTTCCCCGGGGGATGAGGAGAAGGAGGATGAGCAGCACCATCTCCAGAGGGTTGCCTGTGCTCCAGCAATTCGTCTGTGGTTTAGAGGGCAGAGTGACCCATCCTCAGGAAGACACAGAGGTTGCAGGTGTGCTAATTTCCTGAAGAAGAAAGGCACTGCCAAATAAAGAACAGATGGCTCCAGTCACTAGTTATTTATTTCTATAATTAGTTGCAAGCTGTGGTCTCAGAACTTTAAGAAGTTGTGGATTTCTATGAAATTCCTTCCTGCATTGGAAGCTGGGCTGGGCTCTGGCAATGGCAGTTTGCAGGCTGAGATGTACCAGCTGGGCACACAACTGCTTTGGGCTCCTTAAAGCCCGATAAAAATCTTTTCTCTGGCTGGTGGAGGCCATAAGAACATCAAGGACAGGCTGCTCTTTTAATGTAGAACATTTAAGTCTGAGTTAAACTCAGTTCTGTTATCACCTTATGATGCTTTTTCCCCATCAGCTTAATTGTCCTCTAGTTATTTCCCCAGTCTCTTCTCCTCTCTTTTCTCATCTCTCTTCTCTCCTCTTGTCTTCTTCTCCCTTCCTTTTTCCTTTCCCTCTGTTCTGTCTCACCAGGGTCACACTCGGACTCCTTTTAAGTGGTCAAGAGCAGTGAGGACTCACTCTGGAGTCAGATTTTCGTGCCGGCTGTGTTCAGGCTCAGCTCTGATAACCTGGTGTGTGTTGTTACAGTCCCTGTTATCTCTCCTCCCAGAACCTGGCCTTGCCAACCCCAGCCATATCCTTAAGCCAATCTGTTCTCAAAGGTGGGATCAACAGATCAGGGAGGAATATTTTATTTCCTTCTGGAAGCATCGGGCAGGAAAGGAACTTGCCAGCCCATCTAGGCATGTCTACTCTGTTTTTATTTTTTTTTTTTAGATGAAAGCTGCTAAGTTGGAATTGTTAGAAAATGCAGGTCTGCAAGACAGGGGGTCAGTAAATCATTTCCTGGGTCTGTTATAAATGTGCCAAAAGCATCTCATGACAATACCTTTTAATGACACGGGCGAGTCAATAAACAGCAAAAGAAAAGAATTATTGGACAGATTTATCTATGCAAAACTTTTGTGCTTTTGACTTTAAAAAGGTGTGTTCTTTATTTTTGTTTGAATGGCTTCATACAGACAAATATTAGGATTTATTTCTCAGCTATTTAACAACAATAACAAAAAACCCCCAAACCCCAGACAAACCCAGAAAGACTCCAACTTAAACCTGAAGAAAATTATCTTCCTCTATGGGAAAGAAACTAATGAAATCCAATCAAATCTCAGCTGGAAGAACAAAGAATGGTGGCTTTGGGCATAAATCAGACATGGAATTAATTTTGTTCTTTATTACATGCCTTAAAAATAAAAAGAGGGCACCCTACGCCTGGGAGTACTGAAGAGATTGAAATGATGTCCAGAGTCTGCCAGCTCTGGAGTTCAGGCAAACAAGACTGGTTCAAAATCAATATGAATCCTGCTGGTGATAAAAACCCCCCAAAAGCACAGAGGGTACAGAAGCCTTTTGCATTTATCAGTTTCCAGGGTGGGAAGAGGGATATGTGGGATACGGAAGGGACCAGGTGAGGATGATCAGGATGTCCAGGGTTTCCCTGGGGTCATGAGGTCCATTTTGCCAGGCACAACTTAAAAATGCAGCTGTCCCCCAGGAATCACTGGAGTGGGCCAGGCTTTTATCCCACCACCACGGAGTGGTGATGGAAATGCCAAAACCTCGGTGGAGATGGAGCCTCAGCACAGCTGAAGTTTCACACTGCTCTGCTCTAGGCAGGACTGTCCTTGTGATGCTTCTGTTCTCAGACTAAACAGTGATGACCCCTGCTTTGTACCTGCCCAAAACCCCTCTTAAATTCATTACTGTGAGCCCACCGTGATCAACGTGTGGGAAAAGAGTCTCACTCCAATTCTTCTTTTTGCTGGGTCTTCATTTTCTGTCATCATAAAAAGCAGCACAGAGCTCCATTTGGAATTTCTACCCCAGGTTTTTTCCTAGCTTGCAGTAAAAATTTTAATTAGACATTTATTATAGATGAGGAAAGCTAAAAAAAAAAGCTGCAAAGTGAAAAAACACTAAAATTTTAATATTTCCATTGCAACTACTTCCACTTTTGAAAAATTAAAGGGAAAAAAACCTCAAACCAAAGCAGCACCAAAAGAAATGAAACATTTTGGTTTGATTTCCTGAATGTCCCTGAAATTTTTCAGAACAGTTCAGTATTAAGCATCTCTTTGTCTTTAGTGATGCATTCCTTGCTGGAGTTGTAGAATCCCGGCCTGCTGCAAAAATAGGGATAACAGAATTCCAAAGAATATCCAAAAAATATCCTGGAGTGCTGCAATGAGCCTGATACACTCTGAATCACAAGAGGAATTCCTCTCCAGAGATCTTAGCTGGAGAAGAGGTGTCCAGCTCCCCATTTTTTTTTGAGGCAGTGTTTAGTGTGTCATAACTAAAATAAGTTTTTATTTTGTTTGACTGCTTTCAAGCAAAGCATTTAGAAAATTGAAACATTTGAGCCATGGTTCTATTTTTAATCAGTCTTTTTTTCTGGCTGAAAGTTTATATTGCATGTTGATTTTTCCAAATAAACAAACCAACTCCAGCAAATGTAAATTTTTCCTTTGAGAAACTGCATTTTCCATTGTGTATTTCCAATTCATCCCAATGGAAAGTGCCTGAATAATTCAATAATACATAAAGAACTGATGGTAAGGGGATGGAAGTGAAGCCTGAATGCTATTTGGCCAAAGCCCAGAATTAGGCTAGGAGGAGAAAGATGAGCGTGGAGTGATGTAAACCCTCTTAAGTGAGGCCTAATGATTCACAAATGCCATGAAATGCATAGGTGGAGTCATTTGTATCCCACGCACAGGCAGCGAGGGATTTGAAAAGTGCAGCAAAAGAATTATTGGCATAATCAGAAAAAAAAGCCAAACTCAGCTCTGTTTTACTTCACATGAATCCGGTGGAACGTGGCAGGAGCTGGGCAAAGGTGTCCCCCTGGGGTGACCCTGACTCCTCCCAGGAGCAGTGGGGCTGAGGATGGGGCTGGGCACCGCTGGGCATCTTCCTGGGCATCAGGGCAGGAGGTGGTTTAAAGGCAAGACCACTTTTGAGGCTGTCATCAGCTTTGGGGGCTTTAACTGTGTGGTAGGGCATGAAGCAGAAGTTTTGCTCCTGGAAAAAACATCTGTTCCATGTCCCCAGTGGGACGCAGAGACAAGAGGGGCAGGGACCTGGGACAATGCACAGGCGCTGCTCGATCTCTTTCCTTCCCTCCCTCCTGCTCTTCAATCCTCCACACTTTTTATTCTAAATTAATTTTCTGAGACAAGGAGAAGACGCTGCCTTAGCTTTGTCCTTGTGAGTCACAGATCTTGCCTTGATTGAAGGAATATTTTTACACCTAAATGTGCAGGTTACCGTCAGTTTCTGACAGGTGTGTCACTTCCCATGGCCCCCAGTCAACCTCTCCCCCTCTCTACTTTGCCCTCTGATTGTGCCCTGCTAAATATCTCTGTGCTTGTGCCTCCCCAGGAGGTCAGAGCTGCTCTGTAACCACCTCACCTGTCAGCAGCCAGCTCTCCCAGCTCTGCAGGAGTCAGAAAGTCACAGAATCCTGAGCACGTAGAGGAGAACTTGGGGAAACTTCTTAAAATCTGCCCCAGGAGAGAGACAGCAAGAACAGGGCAATGCTGCTGAGAGCTCCTGGACACCTTCTCCTGCCAATGTTCCCAAGAGCAGGCTCTGAAAATGCCACTGCCACTGGGGGTCTCTCTGAGCCCCACCCCAAAAAATCCTCCACAACACAAAGAGAAAGCTGGAAAAGGAAACTGCTGTGATTTCTTCACTTGTAAGCAAGGCATGGATGCATAAAGATGTTATTTACTGGGAATAAAACTCTGCCCCCTGACTAATTCTTGAGGAGGTGAGAGGGACCATGGGCAGAAGCGGCTCTCAGAGAGAATCTTGTGGGAGTAAACGTAAAGGACAAGACCAATGTGTCACCATTATCATATAACTGCCATGAAGTGGAACCATCCAAATTACTTCAGGCAAAACCTGGAGATGTGACATCAGCTTTGTCACCTGCTTAATCTGAGACAGAGCAGGTGGAGGTGAGACCAAGGTCATCATTCATCTTAGCAAGAAAACTCTGAGCTGAGCTGCACAAACACATAACCCCCCTCTATCTCCCTGCCAGCTCCTGAGATGCAGATCTGCCAGCACTGAAGCTCATGTGTCAGTGGAAGAACACTGTTATCTTCTTATCAGGAGATGACAACCACAAATACCTAGGCCTGAAAGACTGCTCTGCTATCACCAGGGGTGAGCATCAACCTGCTTCACAAATAATCTAATTTAGGTGGATAACAGAGGACTTGAATGTGGGAGGTAACATTCAGAGCCCTGAGAACAGGACAGGAATTTCTCACATGAATGCAAACCTGGTGCAGCAAAACCAAACTTTTTTCTCTGCTTGTGATTGAGGCAGGGAGGGAATAGGTCATCAAGCTAGTTCGTATGCAAGAGATACATTAATCATTAATGGACTATTAGTATTTAAAGTCCCCAGATCTCCCTCTAACATGCAAAATAATCCCTCCTGCCATGGATGGTTTGTTTCACCGAGTAATCCACTCATCCTCTGCTATAATCACAGCAGGCACAACTTCCGCAGGGACTTTTCAGTGTCAACAGACTTTGGACTGTGATGTCTTTGAGACAGAGAATTGCCTTTTTGCTGTCTTGGTGTACCCCCAGGTAAGCTGGGGAGGGGCAGCTTTTAGAAATCCCACGCACTGAGTAACTGCAGTTAGTCACTCCTCCATCCTCCTCTCTCCCTGGAGCATTCCATGTCCTTGTGTCTCTCCCAGACACATTTAAAAGAACAATTTTTCTTGTGACAAGTAAGGCAAGAAGTGTGAGCTGGTGTCTGACAGGTTCAGGGAGAAGCTCACAATGAGGCAATTAGACATGGAAAGTGCTGATTAGAAGCACCATCACCCATAGCAAGGAAAGAAAAAACTCCTAAGTAGCAGGAGGAAAAGGGAAGCGGGGACAAAAAAAGAGAAAATGAAGCATTTGATGAAACAGTTTGTTATAAAAAGTTTGTGACTGACAAGGTCTGATACCAGGCCCTAGGAATGCTCAAACCTTCTCTGGAGGTTTGAGCTGGGTTTGGTCACCCCTGGAGACAGGAGGCTGCCCCTGATGGGAAAAAAAGCTTAACAGCTTTTCATTGCCACGCTGGGGCTGCCAGTCAGCAGCTCCTCCGAGAGCTCCCCTCTAGCCCAGCCCACACCTATTCCTGCAGCCCTCTCCATCCCTCCCTCTGGCAGCAGCAGTGGCTGAGCTGCTTTCCAGATGCTCCCAGCCAGCCCAGGGTGCCTGGGGTTCTCACACAGGAGGTGCTCTTTGGAGCATCACGGAAAGTCAAGAAAGTAAAACACTTTATGCAAATCCACTCTGTGTCTCTGTGACTGCCCCGGGCTGGGCAAAGTGAGCCTGTGACCATCCTGTCACCGTGGCTGTGCTGCAAGAGGTCATCCAAGAGTAGAGATGAGCCCTGGGGAAGGGGCAGAGGGCTGGGGAGGGCAGCCAGGGCAGCTCCAGACATCCTGATTTCAAGGAGGGTTTTTTAAAAGGGTTCTTGCACACCCTGTAGTCCTCCTTGAGGAGGCAGGGAGGGAGGGAAGGAAATAAAACAGCCCAAACCTTCACTGAACCATTCCTTTTGAAATACACATTCCCCATTTTGGTCTCCCTGGTAGTTTTTAGCAAATAGCTGTAGCATGAGCCTGGTGTAACCATCCCAGGGAAGGTACAAAGGGCTGCAGACCATCCAGATCAGATATATGTGCAGCTGGAGCTGCCTCGCAGAGTGGTGACAACAAGCAGTAAAATATTAACACCAACGCAGTAATAATATCATTATAAAATGCATTAATCTCCAGGGCTGTCACTGCACTGGAGGGCCTGGCTCCAGCAGATTCCAGCCAAACCTGGCTCCAGGGGCAGGGATCCTCTGATCTCCAGCTCCAGGAGCTGGCCACAGAGGGGTCTTGGTGACTCATGATGGGGCATGAGACAAAAGGCACCTGCTCTGTGTGAACTGTATATAAAATAAGTAAAGCAATATTGTGTCTTCCAGGACCTAAGGGAGCCCTCAGGAAACATGGAGAGGGACTATTTACAAGGGCATGGGGTGACAGGACAAGGGGGAATGGCTTCCCACTGACAGAGAGTGGGTTTGGATTGGATATTAGGAAGAAATTCTCCCCTGTGAGGGTGGGGAGGCCCTGGCACAGGGTGCCCAGAGAAGCTGTGGTTGTCCCTGGATCCCTGGCAGTGTCCAAGGCCAGGTTGGATGGGGCTTGGAGCAGCCTGGGACAGTGGGAGGTGTCCCTGCCCATGGCACGGGGTGGGAATGAGATGGGCTTGAGGTCCCTCCCAACACAAACCGGTCTGGGATTCCATGATCTAACTTATTATTCATTACCCAACTTTTCACCCTTTTGCTATGCAACATTCCCAGCCTTTGCTGACTACTTGGGAAGACACCTTTGGAGCTTGACCATTTAGGGGGAATCAGGTGCTCATGGCAAGCCAGGACTGTGAACAGCAGCACACGACAGCCGTTTAAGGGCCCAGTAAAAAAGTGCTCTGCCTCTTATGGAATTTAGGTGAAAGGACTGTAATTACCCAAATATTTATGGGTTCTCTTTATTGTATGAGTCACTGAGGGCTTGTGAGGGGGCAGACAATTTCCATGTTGTTTAGGGCAGAAATATCCCTGGAGACCAAGCTGATCTATGGAGCTGCCATATCAAACCCTCCTAGGAAAGGAAAAAAAAAGATAATGCATTTATTAGTCAGCTCACATTGGACTGCTGTGTGTAGAAAAGGAGAGAACTGAACTGAAAAATGCTTTTAAAACCACAATTCCATAAGCATCTGTCTCATTTCAAGTACGGCTGGGGCCTTTCTGTCTCCTGAAAGGAAAGGAGAGGGTGAATTCAAATGATCTGTGGCTCTGGAGTGCCGAAGGGGAAAAAAAGTAATTTCCAAATAGAACTGCATCCCTGCAGACAGTGACCAGGCACAGATAACCTCCTCCAGGGAGCCACACTTCCCCCAGAGTCCCTCCCCAAACGACTTGCTCTGCACTCCCTCTGCTCTCCCTGAGGCTGAGATCAGAACTGTAGGAAGTAACCAGAAAAGAAACAATCATTCTTGGCCATCAGACAAGTGGAGAAAGAGGGGGAAAGGAGAAGGTGGGTAAGTGATGTTTGTCCCCTCCATGTCCTGTTTGTTGCATTTTAGCTGCCAGTCACCCTCCCCACGAGTGCTGTGGTTTCTGCAGGACACCCTGACCCACACAGCACATGAGGGCAGCTGTGGTGGATCCCAGCACCAGCAGGGCATGGAGGAGCTGTGGCACAGGGACTGGAAATGCTCTTTCCCGTGCTGGAACCTCTGGAAGGCTGTGCCTTGGGCAGAGGGGCAGCAATCCTGTGTCACTGGGGCTGTGTCTGCTCCCAGTCTCACAGCTCCTGTGTCTGTGCATCTGTGAAAAGGAAGGGACTGAGGGAAAAGAGGAGTCACAGAGAAGGCAGGAGCAGAAACTGCCCTGAAAATTCCTCTTTGTCCTTTGGATCACCACAGCATCTCACAGTCTTTGTCCAAAATGGGCTCTCCAGCAGCACCCAGAGAGGAGCAGTCCTCCCCTGATCTGTCGGCAGTGATGGTGGAGGGCAGCCCTGTTTCACAGAAAAGCTCTTGGGGCTTTGCTGAGGTTGTCCCTGGCCAGGGAGTAGAAGTCCAACCTTGGGTGAGGCCACAGCTTGGGACAGGCTCCTTCTGCCATGGAGCGTCCCCAGGCCAGTGCTGTCACCACTCAGCTCTGCTGTCCCCCAGCCTGGGTGGCCCTGGGAGGTGCAGGGGAGGAGGAGGAGCACACAGGGCACACCGGGGTGCCAGCAGGACCCTGCGTGGGCGAGGTACAGCGAGTCTGGTGCTGTTGAATCTGAGGATCAACATGAGAAGGAAATGGAGAATAAAGAGCAGTAAATGAGCTGGATTAGAGGAGCTGTTTTACATAGCCCTTCATTTAATCCTTTGCTTTCCTTTCATTGTTTAATTGGTTTAGCTCTTGTACATTTAATGCTGCAGGCAGAGAGAGCCAACCTCCTCTTTCCTTCTCTTTTCCTGCCTTTCCTTTCCTCTCTTTACATCTCACTATCTAATCCCATTTCTCTCTTTCTCCCTCCATTTCTGTCTCTATCCCTTGTTCTCATTCCTCCAGCTTCTTTCTCTCTCTCTTCAGGCCCCATATTACTCAAGCAGCTTTTGTTAGTGCTGTCAACTGCATCAGCGTGTAAGTGAAATTGTACTGTAAGTGAAGTTAAAAGTATTTCTATGGTGGGATATTTAATCATTTGAATCCTTGATAGGAGCAGCTCTTTTTATTTTCACTAGCTATAAATCCAGGCTCTATCTAATCTCTGATCTCGACGAGGAGAGAATTAACCAACGGAGTGTGTGACTAGAAAGGAGAAGGCTGGAGAGAAGGGACCACTTTATCTGAGTGTGGAGTGGAGCAGCATAGGAATAAGGCAAGGAGCCATTCCCAGCTCCCTGCCATTCTTCTCACTGCCTTTCCCCGAGTCTACCTTCATTCCCAGACACTCCAGCGTATTGAAAATGCCATTTTCCATTTGCAGTTCTTTCTTTTCCCCCTTCAGCGAGGCGCTCAGCCCATGATGGGGAGGGGGGAGTCACATCTCTGACTGCAGAGCCCTGGGTCAGAGCAGCTTGCACTGGTCTGGACTGGAATGACTCCAGGTGTGGATGGCACCTGTGGGCTTAACCCTACGTCAAGGAGACCTATGCCAAGTTTGGGGTCTCAAGGAAACCCTTCCTCTGGTGTGCTACAGGAGCTGCCTGTACAAATGGAGCCAGTGATTACTCACCTTCTCCTCTTCACCTGGGTCTCCTTAGAGCAGGTAAGAGCCTCCCACGCTGTCACTCTCCGAAGCACAGGGCCAAGGGCCTTTCTTCAGACACACTCCCAGGACTCTTCTGTGCAGTGAAGCCACCCATCCTACTGCTCTAAATTAAATATTTTTATGTAAAGTTCTGAATGAAGGTCACATCTCAACATCTTTCCTTCTTTAGCCCCTCGTTTCCCCTCCAGGCATGTGGGGTGAGCCCTAGAGCTCACTCCCTTTACCCTAACTCTGTTGCTGGCACATAGCACATCTCCATCAGCTAAGGAGGAGAATGGGGAGATGATCAGAAATGTTCTGACTGATTTGGGACTCTCCTATTTTTCCTCTCAGAACGTGGTGATTTGGTGGAAGCAAAGAATTCTGCTGAGATGTGGTAATTGCAATGGAGCCCCTGACAGACCAGGATCATCTCTGGAAACTTTCCTGCTGGTTTACAGGCATACAGGTTATGAGGAAACAGGAAAGGTCCACAACTGTTGGAGTCTGCTAGGAGAGAGGGAAGTTCAGTGGCAGGATTGCATCCAGATCTTCTGGAAGAACTGCATATTTCTGTCTCCTTAGGGCTGAGATTGGATCACCAAATGAAGGCAGCAGCCATGTACATCAAGGCAGGCATGAAACACAGAATCCCAGAATCCTACAATGCTTTGGGTTGGAAGGGACCTTAAAGATCATCTCATCCCACCCCCTGCCATGGGCAGGGACACCTTCCACTATCCCAGGTTGCTCCAAACCCTGTCCAGTCTGGCCTTGGACACCTCCAGGGATGGGGCAGCCACAGCTTCCCTGGGCAGAAACAGTAGGAAAAGGTGTGGGGAGCCTGTATGGGCTGTCCATACATTGCCTAAGCCTTGCCAACAATTTAAGCTCTCTTAAACTCCCAGTCCAAGAGCTCTATGCAGAGCACTGCAGTCTGATTACACTCCATTAGGGCATCAATATTTACCTTGAGAATTTGTCTGAAGGATGAAAAGTGCTACAGGTGCTCAACATCTTGGCTGCATTTCCCTGCGGGAAAAATCCAGGCTACCCTTTCTCCTCCCCCCTCTCACTTCTAATTCTCCAGCATTTCTCTTTTATTTCTGTGGCCTGCTTGTTTGCAAAGTCACCACAGGAATTACGTCTTGCCAAGGAAATGCGGGAACTCTGATGACTCGAGGGTTAGGTTCCCCCCTCCTCCTCACTTTCAGGAGGTGCTGGGGGCCGTGGCTGTGCTGGGCAGTGCTCTGCAAAAGTGGACAATCAGTCACTGTCAGTCGGAGGGGAGGAAGCAGGGGGGATGCCGAGTTTGCACAGAGTCCTGGTTGCACAGTGAGATTCACACAGCTGTGCTGTTCCCAGTGTAAATACGGACAACCCCATTCATCACTAGCCTCCCTTCCTCAGCACACGTCCAGGGAAGAGGGATGATTTAGTGCCTGCAGCTGGAACAAGCGCTAAGTTTCTCTAAAACAGCAACATTTAAAAATTGGGGATGTTTTGCATGTGTGTTTCGTGGTTCTGGGGAGAAGGAGAAGGCAATGCCAGGAGCTGGGAGCTGCAGAAGAGGGGAGGCCTTGCAGGGAATCATCAGCTTCCTCCATTCTGTTTCTCTCACATCTTCCACTCACAGGGATCTGCAGGACAGTGGCCCTGGGGATCTTCAGTCATGGAGCAGGGTCACCCCAGGATGCTTCAGATCTGGGGGAGAGGTGTATCAGGAGAAGCAATAAATGAAGTGGATGGAAGAACAGGAGCCAGCATGGATGGAATTGATCAACAGGCATGGAAGGAACCACTGACACTGAGGAGTGAGGGGCAATGGTCCCATGAAATGAGCAGTGTGAGCAGTGCTGGACCTCCCCAGGGATCCATCCCTGCAGCCCTGCTCCCAGGCAGGGCAGTTTCCCTCTATCAGTGGTCTCCTCAGTCTTCCCTGCCAAAGGAGTTCATTCCCCTCACAGCAGAGATGCCAGTACCCCCAGGGATGGGAATATGGAACTGAGGTTACGGGGGGGTGATGGGGTGTTGGCTGCAGAGGCGCTGGGAGCTGAGGGCTGGGCAAAGCTGCAGAGGGGGCAGGGGGTGCAGAGTTTCTCCTGTGTGATGGAGAAGGGTTCCCCGAGGATCTGAACTAGGGAGGAAGGTTGTGCCCTCTGGGCACCAAGACGCTGGGAATACTGAGGGTCTGAGACAAATAGAAATTGAGGAAGACTTTTCTCCATCACTGAGCTGCTCCTAACCCTTGTCATTCCCTCAGGAGTGAATCTGCTCCCCTTTGGCAGCTGCAGCCTCCCAGCAGACAACAAATGAAGGAAATGGAGAGAGGGCAGCCCTTATCTTTCCATCCAGCAGCTCAGATTTACTCCTGCCATCCCGGGTCACTGTGCCGAGGCTGGCTGTCCCTGCCCATGCCTGACTGTCACTTGTGTCCATCTTGCAGGCACGTTTCCATCCTGTGTGTGGTTTGCTCAGCCTGTGCTAATTATGCCCTTGACATATGCAGCAGAAGTGCCTGTGTCTATAACAGCACGGAGGTGAGGGAGGTTAATTAACTCGGAGGAAGGAAGCTGAGTGTCCCCACATCACACCCCCTTCCATATGCATTAGTTTTGAAGCCTGAAGACAGTGTTTAACCAAACACAGCCCACGACTCGCTAACTTTCCTGATTCCTGCCTTCCTTCCCTGTAGCACTAATGTTCCCTGGGATGGATGGCTCCCCAGCTAATGAAAAGCCTCACGGAGACAATGGCCTTCCCAGAGAAGATCGTGCCTCATTCACAGGTGATTTTTCCAGGGAGTGCAGGCAGGATGCTGCTGTGGACAAGGCACTGGCACACTTCCCTGCCTGCTCCGGCTGGGAGTGATCCTCACTGCACCCGCTGCAATGGGATTTGCTGTAGGATATGATCAACAACACCCTCAGCCTGGGGATTCCTCCTCTCCGGTGCTTGCAGACCGTGTCAGCATCCTCTGGTTCTGTCAGCCACAGGCACAGACCTCCCAGATGTTTCTTGCCTTGCTGGCCAGGAACAGGAGCTCCATGTCACGCAACTGCAGTGCAGGGAAGCCTCCTTGGAGCTGTGCTTGGGGCAAGGGTGTTTTCACTGGGAGCTCCACCACTCTAAATACGCTCCACTTAGAGGATTCCTGCACTCAGAGGTATCAAAAACCTCAGGTGCACCTAAGAGGCATCACTGCTGCCCTGTCGGGTGATCACATGCATAAATAGAACATGGATGTGCCTGGGTCAAGCCGCACGTGTGTTTCTTGGAGATTAAATCTGAGAGGCTGAGTGGCAGCTGCTTGGCTCCTGACTATTTCTTCTGTTAACACACAACCTTGAAGGACTCGCTGTCCTTCTTCTTCCTCACCCCTCTGCACAGCCCCCACGGCTGCACACTTTATCTCTCAGGGCTGTAAATCCTTTGCAGCGAGGCTGCTGCCTCTCTGTTTTCACAGCACCTTTTGCAGTGGGGCTTTCAGGCTCTGCTGAAATATAAACAGCAATACAGCTTTAATTATAAACCCTGCGAGGAGATGGACAGCACAAGCCACATGTTTGTGTCTCAATCAGGAGACTCCACAGGGGCCACCTTCTCAGTGCAGCCCCATTTTTGTGTCCATTGGGCAGCTGCTAAGAGAGGCTAGTTATGCTCCTTTCTTTCCACTCTCAGTAATAACAGGTCTCACAGGAAAACTGGCCTTGGAGTAGAAATTTTAGAAAGGTTTTAAAAGATTTTATTAGAAAGGATTTGGTTCCTGTGCAATTATTAGTTTAACAAGGCACTTTGCCCACCCCCTGCACTAGAAATGTTATTGATCACACTGCATTTATAGAGAGAGCAAGAGGCTGGCTCTGTGTTTATATGTAATAGGTACACTGGCATATATTTGTATGTACACACTTGAAAGGTCC
The DNA here is from genome assembly GCA_013397115.1 of Edolisoma coerulescens. Taxonomy (NCBI): domain Eukaryota; kingdom Metazoa; phylum Chordata; class Aves; order Passeriformes; family Campephagidae; genus Edolisoma; species Edolisoma coerulescens. The sequence continues at coordinate 1,466,521 of VWZW01002782.1, forward strand.
TGAATGGATGCACAGATGTGTCCAGCTGTATACGTGAACACACAGCCCAGGGGTGGAAAAGGCTAGCAGCTATGGAATGCAGAGGTTTGTCTGTCCTGTTGGAACGTGTCCATCTTAGTCACTGATGGCAATTGAGGGACATGGTCTGGGAGTTTGGGGAGCAGACACCAACAGGCCCTGCTCAAACAGCAGGGAGCAGCTGCTCTGTGTCCTGTTCACAGTTTTGGCCACCTCTGCCTGGGAAGACTCGAGTCACAAAGTCCAGGGTCAGGTCTTAAGTCCCACACAGGGAAAGGCTCAAGTTTATGACCAGAGGATGAGTTACTACCCCCAAAGCAGAGAGAGCAGAACTGTAAAGATCCAGAGGGTAAGGTGCTTGAAATCTTGCAGTGACAAGTGTCATGTGCAACAATTATTGTTATTTCCTTTCACTTGGACATTTTGCTGCTGCTCATGATCTGGATTTTCATCAGAAAGGATTCTGGAGCAAGTGTTCACTTCAAGCCAGCAAGATCTTGAAAATGACTTTAAACATCTGAGCCTTCCAAAAACCTATCCTTGCCTCAGCTGTAAACCTGGCTCTGATTTCAGAGCTGTCCCTTTAGTGCCTTATCCAGCAAGTGCCTGGTGCTCCTAGCACCGTGGCTTTCCCCTCTGGATGGCAGCCTGGTACCAGCAGCCCATCTCAAAGGCTGCTCCAGGCACCTGCATGGTAGAAAAAGGAGGGAGGAAGCAACTTAGGATAAAATTCTCAGCTGCTGGCTGATGGCAAACCAGCTCCTTTTGGAAAACAGCACGACTGGTCCAGGCAGAATATACGAGCACTGTGTCCCTTGTCATACAAAACGTGGAGTAATGGAGAAAAGGAAGGGGCAAATCCTACTAAACCTGTTGTACCCTGGGCACCTCTGGGATGTGCTGGTGCAGAGTGGGGAAGGGAAGGCTGCAGCACCCTCCTCTCCCCAGGTTAATCTCCCTTTCCACACAGCCCAAAAGTTATCCCACTCTCAGCTCAGGGAGGTTTAAATTTGTACCTCCCCAGCCCTGCTGCTGTCCAAAGGCTGGACTAAGGAATCTGAAATACGGAGAAAAGCAGAGTGGAGAACAACAAACTGGAGTTGCTGGTGCCCTGATACACAGCCAGGTTCTTGAGATCTGTTTAACTTAGAGGTTTGCTGCCTTCAACATGTACTGATATGATTGCCTGACTTCAGAGGCTTCCCCAAACCAGGGTCACAAAATCAGAGACAGCTCCTGCCTCTCATTCTGTTTGTAGCTTGGAGGTTTCATGGTGTTCATGTGGCTCACAAGGTCCTTGGGTGCCCATCACACCCCAATAACCTCAGCGTCTTTCCACAGGGAACAAGTTTGGTGTGAAGCAACTGGAGATGAGCAGAGGAAAGATATTTTCATTCACATTTTCACCAACATAAGATTCCCCTTGGGTGGCTCTGGGGCTCTGATTTGCCCTGTGGGAGGTTGGTCAGTGTGTACAGACACGCTTCATACATTTTTTAGCAGTGCAGGAGACCTTTCAAATTTGTGCTGTTGTCGGGCTCAAACCTGCAGCTCAGCTTGGCTGTGCAGAGCCAGGACTGAGGCTGGAGGCAGCACTTTGCCCAGCCAATCCATTTCTCTCCCTTTGCATGGCAGTGGGGATTTTTCTTCACACCCGTGTGCCTTTTTCTCCCAGTGCTCACACACCTCTCCTGCAGCAAATGGCTCAGTGTGTTTACAGAGAAGGAGAGTTAATAGAAACCAGGCAGAATTCAAGCCTCTCTGGGACTGCTTTACACACTGACAAAATCATTCTTTCCTCCCACGTTAAATATTCATGACATTCAGATTTTTAGATACCAAGGTACATTTTGTTACTAAATGTGTTGATCCAGAATAGGCTCTTCAGCACGGGGAGTTTTCCACCCATTTTCAGAGGGGGAAAAAAAAGCAAGCAGGGTGTGTACCCTGAAAGCAATGCAGTCTGACTTCATTTTCATCATGTCTCTTTTGGGGGTTGTTTTGATTCGGGAGCAATTTTGCCAAGATATTTATGGCCTGAACTGCTATTTGTACAATGTTGTGCTTTTGTGTACACCTGAGTGTGTGTCCCTTGTACCAATAACACGTCAACATCTCCGTGCTTCCCAGCCTGTGGTTAAGCCCACGAAACAAGATGCTTTAACAAAAGCCCCATATATTACTGCCATTCTGAATATTTGTAATTTTGAGACAATATTTACATAGCCTGTTCAGACTAAGCTCCTGGGCCCGCTGACAGATCACAGGCAGCTGAAAGCACAATGTGTATGCTGCAGTTTAGTGCTAAGCAGGGAAAGGGGGAAAAAAAAAGCCAAAAGTACAAGAAAGATAAAAAAGACCAGACTTATATATTAACAGACACATAAAGCAAACAGCAGAGAGAATCAGGTAGAAAATCAAATTGTACAAAGCAGTGCTGGAAGGGAACTGGATTTGCACCGGAGCTTCCAGAGAGGTGTTTGGAAATGGGGCATCATCTGTGCCCACCTCTGCACCTTTTTATTGAAAGCTGAAAGAAAGGTTTTTCCAAGAACTCAACTCCAGATTTGAGGTAAGATCAATTTTCCCCTTATGAAAATATCACTAAAGGTAAAAATCTCCAAACAACCAAAAAACCAAAGCAGAAAGTTGGTCTTTGCTATTTTCTGCTGAATTTGTTCTTGTTTACAAGCACAGCGATGTTACAGGTTCACTATGGTTTCATTCTGTGGAATTGATCTTTGAGTACACAGCAAACAAATTGAGATATTGCAAAAACCTGGAAAATGATGTCCATAGTTCCCTTTTTCTTTTTAAAGGAGAAAGCTGTGTGGGGATGCAGCTGTGGCTTGGGGAAGCTGGCAGTGGTGTGTGCCATGTGCCAGATCCTGTCCCCAAACCTGTGCACAGGAGCTGGTTCTTGTGCCTGGGATGGCAATGCCTGGATCCACCTTGTCCTCTCTTCCTCCTGAGATATTAAAATAACTCTCATTAAGTGCCCTTTCCCTTGAGCATGTTCAGAATCTGATTACTGAACCATTCGTGCAAGGAGTTGGACCAGAGGTGCCTCCTCAGCCACCCAGAACACTCCACTAACTATCCCTTGCTGCTTCATGGGATTTGTCCCCTCCTTTTGTGCCAATTCACAGTTTTGTGGCCTTATTTTGGTGGTATCTGATGCACACAGTGCACATTTAGTATACGGAGCCAGGAATCGGGATGCGACTTTGGGAAACAGAAATGATGAGTGAATGGATGTCAGCCTGAACACCTTCAGATCCAGCCTAACCAGGAACTGGGGCTGAGGAAAACATTTAAACCGGGCTGGGGGCAGAGTCTCAAATTATCTGCTGTCTATTGGGGAAGATCTACCAAGCTGCAGTGCCAGATCAGCTGAGTGTAAAAGGTCCTCATGGTCCACACCACAGAAACCACAATCAAATTAGCACTAATTGGAAATTGCGGCTGAGAGACCAAAGGCTGAATGGGCCATGAAGACTGAACTCCACATTCTCCTCAGGGTTCTCAAATCAGCACTAAAATCACTTGCATTACAAGAAGAATAACTATTATTTTACAAGGTCTTAGATATTTTTAAATGTGTGGTTCAGTCACATCACACTCCCGTGCAGGAACGGTGTTTCATCAACATTATGCATTTGCAGAGTGCTGGAAAGCCCTGGTTTGAAGTCTTGCTGTAGCAGATGCTGCACAAACTCAGGATTTCTTTCAAAATCACCTCACAGCCCACAGGCACCCTGGCTGTACCTCACACTAAGAATGGGTGTTTTATGGCTTCCATCAATTGTGGTTTAAAGGAGAATATCCCCACCCTGTTAGGCTACAAAAAGAGTTCCCCAGTAGCTGTCTGGCCCCCTCTTCATAGTCCCCAAGCTTATAAAAGGAGGGTATGACCCCTGTGAAAGGAAGACAAAAGACTTCTGCGGGCACAGGGGTTTGATTTGAGCTGAATTCCTGCTCAATAGAGTCCCCACCAGTTTACTGGGTTGTTTATTGGCTGTAAACCATCACCCTGTGTTTGAGACACACCTTTCAGGAGCCTTTGAGTCTCAGTGTGATTGCCATCTCCACACACCCTTGCTGAAAGCCTCACTGAGCATTTCCTTTCAGCCGGCTGCCATCGCTGGCAAAAAAGGTGAATCTTACTTCTACTTTGATTTCCCCTGGCTTTCTCCTCCAGCCCTGCATTCTCTGTGTGCCTCTTCCTGAGACAGCAAGGAGGTTGGGCATCTGCCAGTCTGGATTTATCCCTGTGACTGTGCTTCCATACCAAAATCTACAATGTCCCTTCCTTCACATCTCAGATCTGCCCTGTAGGAGGCTGTATCTCCTCTAACATGCACAGCTTCCATGGCCCTCATCCCAGACTATGTTATCAACCCTCTCCCTCATGCCAACTCATCTCAAATCTTGGGAGAAGTTTCCAGTCCTGTTTCCTTTCTTCCTTGCCATGATAAAAGGTTGGTTTTGCAGTAGCACCACATTCATGCTTCTTCTGAATACTCTGCTGGCATTCCCTTGTCTTGGGAACTGCCTGATGTACTCATACCAGAGCTGCTGAGCTGCAGGTTACTCCCATGAACATCATTGATGGGTCCATTTCCAGAGGGAAAAGCAGTGGATCTATCCTAACCTACAGAGAGAGCAATGAAACTGGCTCCTGGATGAGGGAGCTTTCACCGTAAGTGGGAGTAGAGACACAACGAACTCATTACTGCTTTCACCCAGTGCCAGGCATTAAAAGAATTTAACTGGTTTAGTGCAATTGGCCTTTTTTCGTTATGTATTCGGACTTCATGATGGACGAGTCGTTAAAAAATAAATACAGAAGTAATGATGGTAGCAATCACAGAAAGCAATTCTCAGATATAATAAAGAGTCTCCTGGATGTGTACAGCCTGTGCTCCACTATTGATTTCTTCCTTTCTTTATTGCACTTCACTCCTCTCTGTTCACCCAAGCCCCAGCCCTCGTGCTGCACAGCCTGCCAGCCAACCACAGCCATGAATTATTAACATGAAGGAGCCCTTTAATTGGATGAGCTGCAATTAATAATTCATTGGAGGTGCTTGCAGAGAGAGGGAGGGAGGGAGGGAGGGAGAGCAGGCGAGGTGCTGATGCTGAGAATTGGGCCCACACTATGGGAACAAGAGGGAACTTGAGATGTTCCAGCTGGAGCCCTGGAGGATTGCTGTGTGCCTGGCTGCAAGAGGAGTGAGGCACAGCAAGCAGAGACCTGCCCAGAGAGTGAGAGATGCTTTTGGAACTGTGACCTACCCCTCGCAGACGGTGTTCCCAGCACGCCCGATCCGTGGCACCGCGCCTGGAGCTGGCAACATGAGGAGCACACAGCAGGGCACGGAGCTCAGCTGTGAGCCCATCTCGCACCTGTGCCTCCAGTGCTCTCTGCAGCAGTCCCAGAATCCCATCCCAGTTGTGATTTCCCTCCCTGAAAATGACCCGGAGGCAGAGCAGGGTGGGCAAGTGGGAGTGAAGCCGCTCTGCTCATTGTACCAACAGTCCCTCTGCTTTCAGGGCTCCAAAACCAAATTAATATCCTCAGCCACACACAGCCTTGCTGGCTTCCAGCTGACAGGCAAGGCCACAGACCATTAATGTTAATTAATATTTACATTACAGTTGTGCCTGGAGGGCTTCATTCAGGTCTCTGTGGTGTGATGCATCCTACAAACATATTGAGGATGGGGTCCCCTCTTGTGCTGCTCAGTCCACAAACATATCCAGAGACACGTTCCTCTGCCTGGAAACAGCCTTTCCCTTTTGCTTTTCATAACCTGTGTTTTTTATGGCTTCAGTAAAGGAGCCTGGATGGCTATTAAAGAAAAAATGAAGAAAAGAAAATAGGAAAAACAAAGCAAGATTTAGTGCTTGTAGAAGTGGTAGGAACGACAATTTCATACCAATTTCTTTGCTGAGCCTCGAACGTGTGGAAAAAAGAGGCAAAACAGTCCTGGCATGCAAAGACCACTAAAGTATTTGAGACTTGGAGAAGATATTGGGTCATTCAGCCTGACTCCTTCCTCAGTATCTATTACCAAATTTCCAGTGATTGCCCCTGTTCTGACCCAAGGAGCAGAAGGTGTGTGACTGAAGCCTGGCTCATCCCATGCCTTCATGATTTCACGCCGTCAGAAGAGTGGCAAACATGCTTCCCCATTTGTGGAGAGTGAGACTCTCTGCCCTCTGGGACTCATTGACAGGCTGAATAGGAACACACGGAATCACAGATCCATAGGATACCTCAAGTTGGAAGTGACTCATAGCACACACAGGAATTTACCCCAGTTTTCCCATGTTGCTGAAGCCATGGGGATAATCACAACCAACAGTGACATTCCACTTCTGCACCAGCTCTGCTCAGTGCACGATGCTGTGCTTTTCCTCTCAGAAGAAAAAAGGCAAAGCTGGTTTGCAGTGTCGATTTTCTCTCCAGGAATCAACTTGGGACTTCTTTCCTCAGCCTTGGTCACATCATTACTGCTTGGTCCAATCTGTGCATCTTCCCCACACTCTCCTGTGTCTTTAATTAACCTATATTGTACCTCCAAGCTCAGGCTTGAAGCCAGAGTAATAAATGATTTGCATAGTCTTGTGAGTACAGATATGCTCTAAATCTCAAACCTTCCACTCCTGGCTCCCTCTGAAACAGAGGCAAGCATGGCAACATCTGTATTCCAGCTGAGCTGCTCCATTAGCAAGTTGGGAAGGTGGGGCCAGGCTTTCACCTCTTCCATCTGCTGTGGGGATGTAACAAGGCTTTGATTCACTGAGGGCTCATTCTTCAGTGAAAAATACCTGGGAGTTCGTGCATCTGCCAGGAGCCTTAAAGATAAACAGGGACTTAAATCCTCTCCTGAACCCAAATGTAAATAAATCCATGACCCTGCCAGGCTCTAAGGATCAAGCCTGGTACTGAGTTCTTATCTGTCCCAAAGGTGCTAAGTAATAACACAGCTTTTAGTTTGTAAGCTGACTCCAAGGGGTGACCAGCCTGGATTCCGTGAATATGAGCATGAGAAACACCTTGCTCTTCATTGCCTCTGATTTTCCTATTCCTTCAAGAATCAAAGATATTTCCATTTTAATTCTTGTAGAATTACTGACCATACAGCTGAACAATTTAGCCAGAAGAGACCCACAATCTATAAAATTTCCCAGTTCCATGATCTTTTGAATATTTAATACAACAAACGCTACTGTGTAGAAGCCTGAAGACTGGAAGAAGAGGCTGAGAATTAGGAATTTGAGACTGATTTCTTTTTTTATTGAAAGAATTTAATCTCCTCGTGTCTCAGTTTCCCTAGCTGTCCAAGTGCCATCAGAAAGTCAGGACCCATCCTCGGAGTGGGAGTTTGAGTCTTAATGAAGAGGTTCCAGGCAGTGCAAATGAGAGCTGTTGCATGGTCACTCAGAGCATTAATGTTATTATAGGAGCTCCATGGGGACCCATTCAGGATGGAGAATCATCTTAAAGGGAGATGTGGAGTCTCTGCTTCTGCAGGTTAACAGCTGACCTTTCAATGCTCCATCTGTACAGTGTGATCCAGTGCAAATGTTTTGATCATTTAATATGGTAAACATAGAAAGAATTTGGGAGAAAATTATGTTCTTTTAGCTGCAACCCAATGTTTATTTGCTCTGTTTGGCTAACTCCTATTCCTTTTTGTGGTAAGCAGGCTCAGGCTATGCAAGGCTGGGTTAAGGATTCCCCTGAGCTAAAAGTGTGGCTGCACAAACCCTTTTTCCAGTGTAAAAACTAATTAAAAAATCCTTGCCTCTGGCTGCCCTTGTGTTGCACCTCCTCACTTGAGCCTCTGTCAGGGGGTTGTGCTGCAAACCACATCACAGAAATGATCAGTGTTTAAAACCCACAAACACCTGCCCCTCAAATCCTGCTTGATCATTTCAGGAGAGGGATCCTCTTAAAAATGCCACTGCCAATGCACAGCATGGATCTAAACCCCATCACACCCTGCACTGGCCTGGAGTCCTGCTCACCTCTTGTTCTGCTCTGGGTAAGGAAATTTGCTCAGACAAAGCAGATCTTGGTGTTTGTGTGCAGGAAAGGAGCACATCTCCAGAGGTGAGTTACAGGCAGCTCATGGAAAAAGATGATCCTGGGGGCATCTGCAAAGGAGGAGCAGGAGGTGAGTGCCCCAGGAATGCCTCTGCTCTGTGGGGTGATTTGTTATCTATTACACAGGCTGCTTCTAGGGCCATTTTCCCCATCCCTATAAAATGTTAATGGTACTCAATGGCTGATGGCTATGAGGGAGGCACTGGGAGAGAAAAGTTGGAGTTTTCCTCTGGGTGACAGTTACAGGACCTATTCCTGATACCTGGAGATAAGAGCCATACTGAAGAGGTCCAGAAGGGCTGATCCTGGACAGAGAGGGGCACTAGCTCTGGGGCAGCTGCCAGTCTAAGGCAGGGGAGCGGCAGCAGCTCCAGGCTGTAGAACAAACCTCATCAGTGACGCTTATGGATGGGATTCCTGGTGCCATCCAAAGAAGACCTGGCAAATTGTCCTTGAGACAAACCTGTCATCCCGGAGTTGCAGGTTCAAGGGGACAGACCTGGAGCACAGCCTTGCACAAGATCACATTTTTGGTAAACAGACCAAACTCTGAGCTCAGGCTGCCCTTAAATCACATCAGTTCTTGCAGCAGATTGTAGGAACCTTCTGGGTTCTCCTCTTGCTGGGGCACCAGTCCCTGGCACCAGATGCTGTTGAGGTGGATTGATGGACGATCACCTTGTCCTCAAAGCTGCTGATCTTTGTCCTCCACAAATACTTGAGATGAATAAGCCAGTGCCAAAGAGGGTGGTGCTCACTCCCACAAACCTCCTCTCACTGGTAATACCCACAGCACATCTGTGCTCCATTGGTACAAGAGCTAAGTGGGGCATGAAGAAAGCTGCAGCAATTAACAGAGAGAGAGGGAAAGAGAGCAAAACATTCCAGAAAGATCCCTTTCCCTCTCAGAAACTGTAGCCACCAGCAGAGAAATGGGAGAGGTCTCCCACCCTCTTGTAAAGCACAGCAGGGAACAGTCTGCAGATGGCACCGTGGTCCCCCAAGCAGCTTTCACTGAGCTATGACAAGAGGAACAAATCCTCAAGGAAAACCATTTGTGTCAATTCTGGTCTAGATGTCCCACTACCTGAGGTCCAACTAGCTTGGTTCTCATCCTGGGAAACCACTTTCAAAGAGAAGTGATGCAGTCCCAAAACACTCCCTGGAAAAGGGGCATGAATTGCCCATACTCATGCAAATGAGGAAGAAGTTTCAGCAGCACATCATAATTCTGAATAGAGAAAAGAAAAGAAGGAAAAAAAAAGAGAATTCTATCCAGTGAGGCTTCTGCAGCAGGAACAGAGTTCATTTCTCTCCAGCTCTGGGGAGCGAAATGTATTCAGCTCACACAGTCCACTTCAGCATGTTTTTTTGTTTTTTATCTTTCCAACGTAGGAGAACAAATTTAACAATGAGATTTCCTTTCTGTTTCCTACATGTGGAATAATTAAATTTGCATCTCACTCTGTAGTTGGATCTGCTGTTTGAAGAGGAATGTATCAATTGGACATGAGCCCAATGTGTTCTGCTCTGCAAATAAGGCAGTTTGCAGAAAACCAAGGCATAATCTCTCACCCAGGCAATAATCACAGGAAAATCATCCCTCACTGACAGCTCTCTTCAGGGCTTGATTCATATTCTTGCTGGAGAAAGAGCAGGAGGGAGGGGGTGTAAGGGGAGCAGACTTTTGGCATCTCCTTGTGACAACCTTCATCAGAAGCCGGGTTCTGGTAAGGGCCAGGATGTTGCTGTGGCAGAGCTCTCTGATTTTCTGCAGGAGGTTTCACAACCAGGAATTGTACATCTGCTGACTTCAGACCTTTCCAAAGCCCACTGAAACCATGGGGAACATTCCTGATGGCTTTGATCAGTCTGTGTGAGGCCGGTGGAGAGAGATTTTCAGTGCAATCTTAGATCTTGTTCTCAGGGGTTTTGTTACCTGGAACAGAGCTGGGTGCTCAGCATTCCACATGATCAATCCTTCAAAAAAATCCATCCTTCCAGCTCTGCTTGGCTGGATGCAAATCCTTCACTCTCCTGCCCATCAAGCCTGTTCAGATAACTTTCAATAAACAACCTCTCCCCCTCCCTGCCTTCCTTGCCCACAAACAGCGAAATTCATTTGTTTTCTCCACATTGGCCATCTCCACTTCAGTATTCCCTGCCTTTCACATTTCCTTCAACCATTTTCAAGAACTGCTGCCCCTTTTGAATCCCATCCACCATTCTTGTGTCCAGAAGGATGGAAAGAAAACGTGCCAGGCAGAAGGAGCAGAAGACTCAAACTGTTGAAAAATTTTTGGATCTGGCATGGCAGGAAATGAATAGAAGTTTAATTCAATCAGTCAGAGAGTCCAACTGCACCTGGCCCAGTTAATCTAAAACTCTTCAGATTAAATACCTTGTTCTAAGTGCAAATTAATTGAGTTTGTCGAATGGTTCCTACTGCATTAAACACATTCTAGGTCAGGAAAACAGCGGAAATAAAATTTTTTTTTTACAGTTGAAAGGCTGTTAGTGGAGCTGGCTGAAGATTTGGATTTTCCTCTCTCCAATGCTCCTTCCATAGGAGCCTCTTTTTGCAAGGTGTCTCACTGGTTTGATTTGGCTGTCCCAAGGGGTCTCAAACACGCACCATGGTCTCCTGTGTGGGTGAACATGAACTCTGCAGGGGCTCTGGACACACAAAGTCAGGGAAAAGATGATTTTTTTACTCTCAAGTTGGAGTTCTCTGTCTTGTGCTCCCTCCGTCTTGCGCTCTTGCACACTCACTCTTCCTTCTCCCACCCTCCTCCCTTCTTCCCCCCTTTCCTTTCCATACCTGAGCTGAATCTAACGAAGATGCATAAAAAATGTTTCCATTCTGTGAAATGCAATCCATCAACACACACTTCATATATATTGTGCAGAAATGAATCCATTTCAACCAGGAAGGCTGATAAATCAATTTAAGTGGAAGACTTTTGACAGTTTAATTCAAATTAAGTCCACTTTGTTCAATTAGAAGGTAGCTGGAGGGGTGGTGGCAGGAAACAAACAGGATTGCTAGAACAAAAACTGCATTTTTTCTCAGGCTGAAGCCACCTGTGGATCATTTTTCTTAGAGGAGGGACACAACGATACCAATTAAGACACAATCAGTGGCCAGCAAATTACTTGTTCTTAAAAGCAAATCCATATTTTGCACAGCATTCCTGCCTCCCTTTTAGTGAGCTGCAACAGTGCTGGGAATATTTTAAGATGAAGGGTGAGGAGGAGGTGGAAGAGGTGGCCAAGGTCTCTCTTTCTGCGTGCTTTCTTTCTGTTTGCTGCACTGCCCCTGGAGTCCTGCTGTGGGTGCGGAGAACCTTGGAACAACCACAGAACTCTGGGAAAGTCCCATTCCAGTGTCAGGCCACGCTGTGTGTCTGGGAGACACATTCCCATGGGTCAGACTCGATCCAGCTTTGGTTTGGCTCACAGGCAGAGCTGGTACAGACAACTGTGAGTGCCAAGTTGGTTGCCCACGTTTCCCCCCCTGCAGTGTCGCAGACAGTGTGGAAGCACAGTTTGTTTGGATATTCTGGCTGATCTGTGGCATTTTCCTGCAAAACACCATCTTCCTCCATGCACACAGAGGAGATGATTGCTGACAGCTCAGATCTAGGAGCTGAGGCTGCTGAAATGTGGACATCCAGCTAATGGGATTAAATTCAGCCCAGGTACCTTCTCTGTTCTGTGAAACTTGGTGAATCAATTCAGAATTCCCAGTGATCTGGGTTAAGAGAGATGTCGACTCCCAGATGTTTTAACACCTGAGAAAGCTGTGTTTTAGTGATTATTGAGCAATACATTTAAAAAGTGAATGACAGACCTGGAAAGCAGCACCTGCTTTTTCACTTTCTAACATATTTTCTCAGCCAAACGGAGGTTTTCAAGTTCACAGTGCAAAATGTAACTGAATTTCATCCAAGTCTGCAGACTCACTAATGCTTTCTACATTCACATTGGCAAAGAACTCCCAATTCTTTTTTTTTTCCCAACAGTTTTGCAAAACTGAGTCCTTGTCCCTGACAGATGGAAAAACAAAGACTTTTGCAATTAGCAGGATAATGTAATTCATGGGATTTGGGGGAGGTTTTTCTTCTACTTTCTTAGTCAGAGCAGCAGAGAAAATACGCTTTTTTATTTTCCTTCTGACAGAGGTCTTAAAAAAATTGGGAATCCTTTGAGCAGGTTGAAGAAGTTGAGCCCAGAAAGAACAGCCAGTACTGGGCAAAAATGACCAGATTGTTTTAATGAGCAATTGAGTGGATGCACCAGCTACAAGGGATACAGTGGAAATTTCCTTTCTGTTACCTCTGACTGGTACCTGACTAATCCAGGCCTCAAAAAACCAAAGTTTTTCATTTAGGCTTGTATAAGAACAACAGAAGGTATTTGTGGAGGCAAATATTTTAGTTCAAAATCACTACCACAGCAATATGTTTTCCCTGGGCAATGCCTGCCTGGTGAAACTCAGGAGTCTAACGAAGCCCATCGGTGCCTCTGAGTGCTGGATGGCAATTTTCTAAAATCTGCTTCTGCCAGCTGCCAGGGGAACAAGAGCAGGAGAAAACAAGAGGATGTCCAAAATATTTGCAATTAAGCATTTTTCCCCACTTTTTTTCTCCCCAAATTAGGTTGTTTGCAAAATAGACCTTGTTTTCACTGGAATTATTTTTTACTTTTCTTGTCTGCATGTGTGGGGAGGGGAAATCAGTGATCAAAGCATGGTAATTTAAACCATTTCACAGAAAGGAAAATGACTAAACAAGTGAATCCTTAGTAAAGAACTGCTTTAAGACAAGAAAATGTATTGTCAGATGGAAAATTGGCTTGGTGGAGGGTGGTCAGGAAGGATGGCTGAGAGAGTGGATAAGAGAGCAACGTGAAAAAGAACAGAGACTTCTGGCAGAGGGGCAAAGCCTTTCTTTCACTGTACATGTGTTTTTCACGCCCTTTCAGCCCTGCTCTGGCAGGCCAGGGTGGCTGGGGACGTGCTGAGATCCTGCTGGAGTGGTTCCACATCAGAGGGCTCCACGTCTTGGCCCCTTGGAGAGGAGCCAGTCTGGAGGCTCCAGCCTCGTTCCCAAAGCTCTGCAGCACGTCCCCAGCCTGGGTTTGCTGTACTTTCAAATGGATTTATGGCCCTATAAATGGTGAATCACTGTGTACAATAAAGAGCAGAACAGATTTGAGTGGTATCCAATTTAATAATTACTTGAGTAACTCAATCATTTTCAGATATGTGGTTTCAGTGTCTGCAGACCTTGAAGACCTGCTCGGAGCATTTGACAGGCAAGACAGCACTTTTTACTGCTCTGTTACCAACCCAGCTCTTCACAGACCTTGCACATACCTCATCCACGTCTCAAAACTTCAGAAAGATTGTGGAGGGTTTGTCTGAGCCTGGACTTGGAGAAGGATGTGCAGTGGACTTATACCTGCACTTCCCCCTATTTGAGGGCTGCTCCTCAGGCCAGTTATGAAAAATGTCTGCCTCTGTGCCCTGATAAATGATTAATTTACACACTCCAGTTGGAGATGTTTAAAACTAAGCAGCCTAGCTCCCAGAATTCTTGAGGTCTGCAGTGTCTCTTGATGGGCACTGAAAACAGGCCCCCTCTAGTTTGTATTCCTACATCAGATTTTAACAAGGCTGAGCTGAGCTGTGGATCCACAGCACTTGCAAACGCAGAGCAAGACTCAAGGGTTATTTTGCCCCATCTCCAAGATGAAAAACAGTCAGATCCCAGTGGAGCACGCTCACTGCTGCAGGTGGGTCCTTTCGCTCACTGGCAAAGCCTCAACTCTGCAGCACGGCTGAATTCAGGCTGAGCAAGTGAAGTAGAAGATCAGACCCTAAACATGGCTTTTTCTGAAGTCTTTCTGCCCCAGAATAAAATAGAGGAATGTGAGGATTCTGTAAATCAACTTGTTTCCATGATACCAAGGGAGCAGCGTCCGACTCGTGACTCTGGGCTTTAGGGAACACGTCTCCAACCTAAGGACAGCAAAGGCTGCTGAGAAGTCACTGCAAAACCCACCTCTGTTCTCAGTGCCTGGGACAAGTGACAGCTCCCACGTGAGCCAGCCCCACCACCTGTGTGACAGCACACTCACACCTGCACCAGAATGTGCAAATCTCACTTTCTCATCACGAGACTGCCAAAATTTGCTCTGTCTTGAAATTCATCATGCAAGATATTAGCTTTAGGATGAGGCTGGGGACTTGGTTACTCGCAGCCATTTGCAGCCTGCCCAGGGGCATTACCTGAGAAGGGCAATTTTCCTTTGAAGGCTCACTTTGGTGGTGCAGAATTCACACCTGCACTGGGGACTCTGCAGCTGAATGATGGTTATTTAAATACTCATTTTTTTCCTTAATAAACTGACAGAGGTTAAAAGTGAGTCACTGGAAACAAATGGGCCTCCATTCTTTTCTAGCAGCAAGTTAAACCACAAATTTTGGTGGGAAAAATATTGATTTCCAGTGGTCTAAAAGACCCTGAGTCCCTGGGCTGTTTTGACACATTTCTGAGACTCAAGAAACCAATTATCACCCTTCCCTAAATTTAGCCTTAGGTATCAAACCCTCCTGTTCCAAGTGCTCCCTCCTACAGGAAGAGAATGCTGCCAGTGTCCCTTTAACTCAACACCACAATTTTTTAAAGTTCATATGTTATTACTCTATATTATATAGTGCACACTAATATTTTAGGTGAATAAATTTCAAAGCAGCATTTTTTCTTCTGGAAAATGCTGTTTTCTGTATTTATCCATGTGGTCTGTTGAGTTCCAGAGTGTGATAAATGACCAAGTGGCTCCTATCTGTGCACGGATCTTTTTGTTGGAAGAGTGAACTGTGTGATAGTAAGATCTGGTATCTCTTGTGAATACAATCAGAGAATGCTGGTTTAGATCTTTGTGTTAAATCTCCGATCTTTAGTAACCATAAACTTTAATAAAAATAAAACCAAAAGGAAAATAACCATGGCCTACTGTGAGTACATGATTTGTTTAACTAAGCATCAGGAAGATTTATTTTTTTTAGCACAAAGACTTGGATTCTCTGCTAGATCTGGGAAAAGCACAAGCATAACTTAAAAACATTTGAGTCATCACCTTGCAAGGCAATGGAAAAGCTCACAAAGTCCTGCTTTGAACTCCCAGGAAACCCAAGGACATTGGGAACTGCCCATTTCTTTTTGCACATTCACACAGAATTCAGGACAGATTATGTGCCCATAAGGAGGGGATTAGCAAACAAGTGGTGGTGTTAGCACCAAAAGAGAATTTTGGATGGTCAGAGCTCGTGGCTCTGTAGTGGCTGAGGGAGCTGGGGGTGTTTAGGCTCAGGGGAGACCTTCTGGCTCTCTACAAATCCCTGACAGGAGGTTGTAGCAAGGTGGAGTCAGGCTCTTCTGCCAGGTAAAAGCAATAGGACAGGAGGAAATGGCCCCCAGTTGCACCAGGGGAAGTTTAGACTGGATATGAGGAAAAATTTCTTCACAGAAGTGGTGGTCAGGCATTGGAAGAGACTGCCCAGGGAAGAGGTGGAGGGATTTAAAAGACCCGTGGACACGGCACTTGGGGACATGGGTTAGTGGTGAACATTGAGTTGGACTCCATGATCACAGAGGGCTTTTCCAACCTTTATGATTCCATGATTAGTGTATCGGTGGTGTTTTGGGGTAGCTGCGGATGGAGGCCAAGGGCTCAGGACCATTTTTAGGATGGTCTGCCCAGTGAAAAAATATTGAAGTCAGCTTTGCATCCCATTAGGAATCAATTGGTTTGCAAAGAGACACCACTTGAGCAGGCAGGATAAATCAAGGTAGGCAATGAGGATTATCAGTGCTTGCACTGAGCTGTTTCACCTTGTCAAATACACATTTGACACCTGCAGGGCAAGGCTTGGTGGGAGGTGGTGATGGTGGAGGTGGGGAGAGGGCTTTCCAGAGGGAATATTTTTCACAGTGTAAGGACTTTGGAGAAAATTAATGTGAAACATTAAAAATGTTCCTTTTTAAAAGGGAATCCATTTTTTAGGCACAATGAGACACTTCAGGTGGTGTGGCAGGGGTGAGTAATGCACACTGGAGTTATTTAACTTCATCTCATGCCTCACTATTCCCCAGGGGCACCCATTAATCAGCGTTACCAGGCAGTTTGTCATGTCCTTTTGCTTAAATAATATCCATACCAAACTACAAGTAATGCGTGCACCTGGAAATCAGCGGGGGATCTGCCTGTGTCAGGACAGGAGGATCTGTTCTGGAGGACACAGGAAAGCTGAAGGACTCCAATTATCTTCCATGGGCTTTGAATGGTCCTGTAGGAGATTGTTTGAGTTAGAATGTGTGTCACAATGGGAAAATGCAGCAGCCACCACCGCTGAACCAGAAGCAGTCTGATAAATAGAGCCAGCAATAAGTTCACAGAAAGAGGTGGCCACAGACTGCAGCACACCACCCTTGGGTACCATTTCTCCATTTCTCTGCCAGATGAGGAGAGATTTCACGTGTTTGGGTGTGTAATTACAGTTCATGTGGGACAACAGCAATATGTTCTCCCTTCCTGCCAAAACTGGGCAAAAACTGCCAGAAGGACACTACTTGGGCAGATAATTCATGGTGGCTTTTGGTTCTCATGGCTCAGACCTACCTGCAAGGGCACTGACTTGAGAGGAGAGAGTTTGGGAGTGGGGTGTGCCTGCTGAGAGCCTGAATCCTGGAGCAAAAACCTTTCCCTGGAGGGATTTAAAAGACATGTGGATGTGGTGCTTAGGGACAGGGCTTGGCAGTGCTGGGTTAACAGATCCAATGATCTTAAAGGTCTTTTTCAACCTAAACTATTCCATGAGTCTCTGATCCACCAGAAACTGAAAAGGCCTCCCTGATTTTATGAATGAACTCATACACTACCAGAACTAACACGTTTTACCCACACTCGCTAATAAAGGTTGGCTACCATCACCCCTTGAGGATGGCGTGAGGACTTTCTGTGCCTAAGGGTCTGAGGGGGAATCTCTCCTCTCTGTACACAACCCCACAGCCTGGCTACTCCAGAGAGCCCAGCTTTTCAAAGCAAAGCCTGGCAGATCTTTACCCAGCTTCCTCTCTTGTTTGTCAGATATGTGTTTAAACTGGATACCTGAAGGTTAAATCACTGCAAGCCCTCATCAAACCAGTAAATCACCTAATTCCCCACCTCCCCCAGCCAAATGTTTTCTCTAACTTGTTAAGCAAAATACAGACAGCACGGCCTGCTATTCCTGCAGAACTCACAGCCTTCCAACACCTGAAATTACTGGCAGACCTGTCAAAAATGACCTTCTTTCAACAACATCTCTCTCTTTTTTTATTCCCCCCACCTCCAAGTAGGAGGTGGGGGAGTTGGAAAACTGTAAAGATCAAGCCACAGCTGCATGTGGTACCTAATTAAACAAGTGTAAGAAAGCAGAGAAAGGTCAGGTTGTCAAAAATCATTGCTGTATCTTTACTGGATTGTATTTAGAGACTGATAGCAGCAAAGAAAATAACTCAATAAAGCGAATGAGACTGGAATAACAAACGGACTCCAGGGACAATCTGGTTTCGAAATGCAAAAGGCTAAAGCTGCAAGATTTATGTATATATATATATATATATATATATGTATCTGTATGTGTGTATATACACACAGAGACACAAATCGAAGGGAAACAAGTGCTGGGAATGAAAGGAAAAGTGCTTGCAAAGAGTAAACAGATGACAACATAGAGAAGAAGGTGGGACAGGAGAAGTTCAAACAGGAAATGTGGCAAGAATTAGAGGCTGAAAATACATAGGCAAAAGCAGGTAATTTAGGAAGGAGTTCTGCCCTGTGAGGGTAATGAGGCCCTGGCACAGGCTGCCCAGAGAAGCTGTGGCTGCCCCATCCCTGGAAGTGCCCAAGGCCAGGTTGGATGGGGATTGGAGCAACCTGGAACAATGGAAGGGGTCTCTGCCCATGGCAGGGGGTGGGACTGGATGGTCTTGAAAGTCCCTTCCAACCCAAACTAGTCTGGGATTCTATGATGATTCTGTGATAAAAGGAGAATAAAGTAAGTCAATAAATTAAGGAGTGGATAGGAAGGGGAAAAATATAAGAAAACAGAAAATACAGGCACGGATTCAGAGGAGGAGGCTGACTTTATGAGGGCAGAGAGGGAATTCAGACTGGGAGTGTCAGTGCTCCAAGGACTGGCTGTGCTTTGAGAGTACTGGGGAAATTCTGGGGTCACCAGCCCATGCCGACAGACCTCTTCCCACCAGTTTTCCCTTTCTTTCCATCTTCCCACTGTCCCTTTCTTATCCAACCACCCAGGCTGAGCTGTGCTGGTGTGGGCAGGATCCTGGTGCATCCTATGCCTGTGCCTCAGTGACCATCCTGACACGTGGCCGTTGGCCTGATGGTCAGTCAGTGCCATGATTTGGGCACTGCTCAGGGAGGAGAATCTTAGGAAGGGAAAAGGGAGAAAGGGAAGAAAATTGTTTCCATGTGGAGGAGGAAAACAAAGCAAACCAAATCCCACCCTACTGTGTTACTTGGTGATGTGGTTTCATAGGAGCCTGAACAAGGTAAGGAAATCAGGGAGGTTTGAGTGCTCTCTGTTATTAAACATCTCTTCATTTGTTTTGTCTGGGCTGGGATGGCCTCCAAACATTTGCTCCTGCTGGTTATATCTGCCTTCCTCTGACACCATTAAATGTTTTATAAAGCCTGCTCTGCCAGCATCTGTAGGCTGGAAGAAGTTGCACAGAGTTTAAGGGGAGAAGGAGATTTTTTTCCTCTTTGACAGAAGAGAATTTTTCCTCTTCTATTCCCCCACAAACAACCTGGAAAAAGACACACATGGTGCATTGCATTTAACAAACTGACAATGCATTTAAATAGTGTACCACTGCAAGTATAATTGCAATTTGTTGTAATTTCTCCTCCAAATTCCACCCTGACACAGTTGATTTATTTTGCAAATCAGTGCATCTGGAGCGTGTGCTGTGTCACATTATGGGCCTTTGATACAGAACCTTTGTTTTATAACAGGGAAAATAATTAGCTTTCGGACAAGCTTGAGCTGTGATGTCAGAAGCTATCCATGGCTGCTGAAAGAAGTTATTAGTGCTGAGCTGATGAAGGCTCCCTGGCAAATCTCTGCCTCTTTGCTAATTTGTCTCTCTGGGATTTTAGCAAAATTTAAAAAAAAAATGAGGTACACATAAAAAAATGCATTTATTTATGCATTAAAAAGATCTATATTGGTATACCATAAATGCCAGTAACACTGCTGCTGCTGAGCTCTATAGACAGCTGAGAAATAAACAAAACAAAAGGCATTGCTTCATTCCAGTAGCAACAACACTTTCCTCCAAGCAGGGAAACATTTGGGCATTTTTTTAATTAACTTTTTTCTCCCTCCTCCTGCCCCGCTCCTCAAAATTCACAGCGTTCGTTGGCAAGTCTGGTAATTATCAATCATTAACGGTGCCAGCTTTCCTCCAAGTGCCATCAGCAGAGCCCTCTCCCAGTGTCACATGTGCCAGGGGGACAGATCCTTCCCTTGCTGTCCCTGGAGTAATTTCACCCAGCCTGGAGCTGTTTCTCTGCTCCAAAGCGAAAACACGCCCAGAGAGAAGCTGCCCCTGTCACTGCCCCTGGAACAGCAAGTCCCCAAAGTGGTTGTACTGCACGAGGGTAAATATTATGGGAAGATATGGAGTGGGATGAATTAAAAGCGTCTGCCTGGATCTATGGAGGGGTTGATTTCACCCAGGAGGAATGAATGAACGCGGATCACTCTGAGCCTGGAAAGTCCGAGGCGTAATCTAATTTCTCAATGTAGTCAACCAGCTGAAATGTGCAAAATATGGACTCTGCTGGGAATCTGGCTGAGCTGTGTCTGATTAGCATGTGCAACTGTTCACTGGCAGGTTTTTGTGAGCATTTAGTCTCTGCTTTAAACAGAATCATCACCAGCTGGTTATTTTTTACTGTTATTAGGTTAGAAAATAGCACCGAGGTATACAACAGTAATCACAAAGCTGTGATGCCAGGGAAAAAATAATCACGTTAAATTGACCTTCATGAATAAAGAGTGAGGTTCCATTTCGCCTCATTTCTGTTCATTTTAAAACCAGCATTAGCTTTTCTGGCACATAGTTTTTCATTGTTTGCTGAGCATGGCTCGATTAGAATGATTCACTGTCTTTAATATTAGTGATTATGGTCCATTTCAATTACACAATGTGTTGTAGTTTGTTGTATTACTCTCCTGCCATCTCTCTGCTGACTTCCTTTGAGGGAAGCAAAAGAAGACAAGGAAAGAGATGCTGAAAGCGGGAGCTGGGGCAGTGACCCCCCTTTTCCTAAATGGAATCTCAGTGGATAAGCAGAAATGTCTGTAATGTTTACATATGGGGTTTCAAGCCCAGAGGAAGTTACACTCTCCAGCCCATGACTTGAGATTCTGCCTGGTGGCCACTGATCCAACCATTCCATGGATTTAAATAGAGAAAAATCAGCAAGGCAAGGAATGCTGCATACTCCAAGCCTACTGCTGGGATTAGGGTACGTCGGCGATTGAAACACGGACTCCGCCGTGCGGGGAATCTGGATCGTTTATTCAAAGGAAACGAGCTGGTTTTATACACTTCTTCAGGACACAGTATTTCCTAACATGGCAATTTTCATTAAGTAACCTATCACACATTGCTACATCAGCAATGCACTTTCTGAATGTCCTTCCATGGGGTGATCACGGGCTGTTCACCCCTCTGTCAGCTTCCGGCAGGCTGCTCTCCGCAGGGCTCTGCCGTGTGACACCTGCCTTGGGGTGACTTTATGATTTGTATCCCCTATCGACATGCTCTATGTCCAGACATGAACCCTGTGCTTTTCTGTGCCTTTAAACTGAGCCTGAGGAGGGGAGAGGAAAAA
>VWZW01002783.1:0-68609 GCA_013397115.1 Edolisoma coerulescens
CCCCCGTTGTTCCCATGCTGGATCCTTCTACCTCTCCCGGGAGAACAGTGATGAAATGACATTCGCCTCCCAGACCTCCTGGCACATCACCCCTTCTCTTCAGGATCAGCCCAGCAGGGCAAAGAGCCCTTTGGCCCGGAGCCCCTGAATCACTTAAGGATGCACAGCTGAAAGGGAGCAAAGCAAAGTGGTGGAGGGAGGTGAGGACCGGGCTTGAAGGGACAGTGCCTGGCTGTATTCAGGTCAGAGCATTCCAGTCCCACGGCCTCGGGTGTCTGCCTGAGCTGGTTGGGAGACGAACGAGTAAGGATCTGCCCTAATCTCACACCCAGACCTTCCAGAGCCTTTGCACTCCGGCGAGCACGCTGTGGCTGATGGCACCGTGCCACCGCGAGGGAACGGCATCCACGTGGCTGGGGAGGAAGGGGGACGTGCAGTCCTGGTGCAGCACATCTGCCCCGGGGGCTGGGAAGAGCGTGGCCATCTCTTTAACACAGACCCTATCCTTGCATTTAGTACTCCGATCGGTATCTATCTGTCTCCCATCAGTTAACAAAGGGAGCATCCCTCTGGGGAGAAAAAAAAAAACAAACCAAAAACAAAAAAGCACACCAAAACCCCAAAAACCCCAAGCCACTCTTCCCAACACAGGATCCCATCAGCTCTCTGACCGCCTGGGTCATTCATGCCTGTGAATCGTTTCCCCAAGAAACAGATTAGTCACGTACATTTGCAATGGCAGCGCTTCTGCCAAATAGCTGAGAAGCGGGGCAGGAGGAGAACAGCAGGATAACAAAAACAGGCAGAGGAGAGGAGAGGAGAAACAAAATGTTTCTTCTTTTTCTCCCATGCCCCTTTGGTTTTCAACAGCGTTTGCATGCACAAGCTGCTAAACAGCTGCATCACGTGGCGGTGAAAGCCAGGCGTTATCTGGCCAGAGACTTGGACAACCCTTTCCTTTTTCACCCCCGGGCTGGCAGAAGCATTGCCCAGCAGCCAGAACACTGGCAGCTTCTCTAAGGCTGGGATCAAAAACGTACCATAGTAGGAACAATGTTTGGCAACTGGGAAAACCTCTCACTTGAGCTCCCACCTTCTGAGTGACTGACAAATGCCAGACCCCGGCAGGGCTGACACAGGCTCAGTGTCCCGCTCAGAGGCAAGTCACTCGGGGAGGAAAACAAACAGGTAAAGGTCCCCAGAAATCCAGCTCCTGATTAGTACGTGGCTTACTACAAACAGTTACTTCCTTCTTCCAATAACAGGCGTGAAAAATCACCGCTGTCATTAGAGCAGCAGCGCGTGAAGCCTGTGAGCAGGTCAGGCTGCTCCTCTGTGCTGTGCGTGCTTGTGTCAAACTGCCCCTGTCCCGACAACCTTCCAGCCACAAATGCCCCGGTCGGTAACAAAGAGGGAGATTCAAAGCAAGAACACCTGAGTGATCCAGTAACAGGGGGAAAAAAATGCAGGCTGTTTCGGGTCATCTGATTTGTGCATACATTCCCAGACACTCAGTCTGTCCCTTGTAGTTCAGGGAAATGCTAAACGGGCAGCATGGCCTGGAGAAACTGTAAGGAGGGGAAGAGCAGACGAGTGCCTGGGGGAAAGCTGATGAGCTGGTTTTCAAGACAAGCGTTACTACTGCAATAAGAGATAGGGACACATGTAGGCGTTCCCTGTCCTGGTAATAAATAACAGCTACAAAACTCTTATTAACCTCTGCAAAATATGTTGGTTCTACCAGTCCATCCATCACAAATCTATCTGTTAGTGCAGTACTCACTTCAGTTGTCCCAGAGAAAGACAGAAAACACAGCAGGCCAGCCAGAGCATCCCACATCCCAGCCAAAGGGAGTCACAATTGCAAAGGGTGCATCCTTGTTGCCATAAAAATGATGCACCGCTCTTGTATCCTCTGCCTTAGGGGGCAGCACTGAAAAAGGAGACTAAAATACAAGCATCACTTCTAAAACAGGAACTTCACCATAACACAAAATAGATTTTTTTAAAAATGACCTCAGGAGTCTTCTACCTTTCCTTCCTAAGAACAAGCAGCCCTGGGGCTTGGCCTGAGCATCTGGCCTGGTGAATTCACTTGCAGTCCAAAGAAAGCCTGGCCCCATTCATCAGCAGGGATGGGAAGCGCCAAGTCTCTTCTCCTCTCACCATCCCACTTCCTGGAGGGGAATTCAAGGAACAAGTGGCCTGATACTGCTAAGAGAAGTCCTGTCCCATGTGCTGCCAGGCTTCCCACGCTGTCCCATTTCAGAAGCAGCATGGGGAGGAGGGGGAAATGCATAAATCAGAGCTCTGATACTTGGCACCACACCAGGACATAGATTAGACTACTCAATCATTTTAATTGCTATCCAACAGTAATAATCTATTTAGGCGATTTACTCTAAAACACGCATAGCACTTTGGTACATTTATAATGCTAATTGGGAAGGTCCTGAACCAAGCAGCCGCCCTGGGTAGCAAAGCTGTGTATTTGGGGAGATTTATTTGGTTGTCTGTTTTCAGAACTGCACTAGAATACTGTTTTTCTTAGCTTTTTTTGCTTCTACATATATATTTTTGTCTATTTACTTGTCAATCTCATGTATTTGGCAGACATAAAAAAAAATGTAGAGCAGTAACCAAAATTACACACACTTCCCGTGCAACACAGAGTTATTCTTCCATGTCTTGTTTCTGCCCTGCATATTTAATTTTGTACTCCTGTGAGGACTTGGGTGCTCAGGAAGAATGCCATTTTTAGAATTAGCAGACCTAAGTAGCTGCAGCTACATAAATGAAGAGTATGTCAAGACCTGAGGGGAGCCAATGGTTTTACTAGGTCATCAGTTAACCCACGTGGCCAGGAGTGCAGGGTGTCAGTGAAGGAGATAATCCACCTCCAAGACAGATCCTAGCATGCCTCCATGGGAGTTTTGTGCTTCACAGAGGCACTTTGCTCTCCCTTAAGGAAGGTGGTACATCAGAAAGAGTTTCTTCTGCTCTACCTGCACCGCTACCACCTGTGTTATTGCAGGTAGGCACTGGGACGGATGTTTTGGGTATGCAGAAGCTGTTACTTACCATATACTGAGCAAAACCACAGGGAAAAATATGGTGCAGCCTCTGCTCTGGCTGTTTATCCCACATGTCAATGAACAATGAAAACAGGGCACTGAAAAATAAACCTCACTGCTTCGAAAAGCCCCCAGGAGAGTATCTTCAATGGTATCATATTTTTTCTGCTTCTTTCTGATCCTTTTTTTTACTGTTGAAGTTGACATCTTTTTCCTCTTGCTGAACCAGCATTTCCTGACGGCAAACCATAGTCAGAAATTTTCCATCCAGCCCTGAAGTGGATTTCAACATTTGGTGCTTGTGCATGCTTATGAAAAGAGGTTAATGTCAATCTCAGAAAATTATCTACATTATGTTCAAAAGGGTACCACCAGTGAGGAGCAGCACCTGCATTTGGGGAAGTCCAGACACTCTCTGGTTTCTTTGCCTCAGAGCCGGGGTCAGCTCTTCTCTGCTCACTTAGATTTGTAATGGTGATCCTCCTTTGCATGTTTTCTGCCCAGCTGACCTGTCACTTGGAAAAAAAAACCTTCCGTGGGGAACGCTGTCTTTTGTGACACAGCACATCCCCTTTCAAACACCCTGGGGACATTCTGATGGTTTTAAAACCAAACATCTTGGAAAAGAGCAGTGCTCTCCCAACAAAGAGCAGTACAGTCAGGCCACAGAAGGCAAACAAGCAAGGCAGGAGCTTGTGGGAGGAGATGGTAATAAATAAAATAGTCAGCTTCTTAATCACCATCCCCAGTGCGTGATAACCATTACCTTGTTTCAGCCGCCCTGTGCTTAACAGCGACAGGACAGCCCTCCACATTTGGAGGACTTTACCCAGCAAAATCTCCTCAGGGATGAACAAGCACTGAAGTGTAAACACACCCAAGAACTTTTAAAGAAGTTGGAAAAGAAAACTCTCTTGTGCTGTGAGAGTCATCAGGCATGAGGCAGCCTGGGTACAGCAGCCTCCAGTCTGCAGCAGTTGCACTCAGCAACCCCAACAGTGAAGGCTTTTTTTGGGAGCAGGGATGGGCACAGTGAAAACCAGCCTGTCCTCACTCAGAATTCCTGCCTGCAGGGCACTCAAGCCAAAGCTGTCTTAATATGCTTTTAAAAGCTGGCAAATGACAAGCAAGGCATCATTTCCTTCAAAGCCCGGCACTCCTCCTCCACTGAGACATCGACAACTGCTATTGTCAGTTTAAGGGGCAATAACTTCACCAGGAGGCGAAGCTGGTTTATGAGGGGGAGGAGGAAGAGTTAACCCAAACTCATCAACCCACCCAGTGTCATCAGCCAGCAGCTCTGAGCACACTCTCACGGGGAAGCAGCAGAGAGACACGACATCCCAGCAGCATGTCCAAGAGAGGATGTGTCCTAAAGGACGCAGCTGATTCATCATCCCGCTTAAGAATCTCGGGCAGTTTCAGCTGCAGAGGCCTGACCTGCTTGGCATCCAGCCGGCCGGCATCAGCTGCCTCCTGGAAAAGGGAAAGAAAAAACAAAAAGCTTTGAAATGACAGAGTGGGCAGAGGAATGGGGAGGAGGGGAAAGGAGGGAGTGTGGGGGGGAAGAGGTGGCCTTGCAGGCTCTGGTTGAGTAAGAGGCTAATTCCCCCCCACTCCCCGACCGCGACTCCATCTAATTACCCTGTTTCCTCTGAGCTGATTGGAAAGTGGCCTTGTGTCTGGAAAAGGCAGTAAGCATCTTACATGCATCTGTTCCACCTAATCCCTAATAACTAGTGCCTGTGTGTTCTGGGAGAGGACGAGGAGGAGGTGGGGGAGGACAGGCAGGGAAGGGCTGGGAAGGGTTTCCCATGTAGGCTGCCATGTGGCAGAGGGCAGGGCGGCCTTGTGGCCTGGGCTGGGGGCTTTCAGGGAACTAATGCTGTTCCTCTTCCGCCTATTTCACAATCTGGAGGCCCCTTTCCTCCTTCCCCTTGCAATAATAACAAATTTTATTAAAAAAAAAAAAATTTATTAAAAAAAAAAAAAAAAAAAAAGAGAGAGAGAGAGAGGGCTATGGCTGGCAGTAAGGACACATTTTGCTGAGCCTTGCTGCACTTGGGATCTGTTTAAGCCACTCATTTTCCCCTTGCCCTAATCCTGCATTATCCTTTAGGCATGACGTTCAATTCCTGAAGGGGGGTGGGAAGTGCTCTCCAGAGCCCTGCCTGGTTTGCCCAGGAATTTGGATTGCGCTTTTTATGTGCAGCTCCGGGAAGGGGCAGAGGGACAATTATGCAGCCGTTTAGTAGCCAGGCAGGCACATTTTCAGCGAGCTCTTCCTAGTGGGAGCTAATTCAACTCGAGGAGAGTGCAGGGATAAACATCTCCATTTGCCAGTAAAAGGATTGTCACATCTGGAATTTACACAAGTAACGAGGAGCCAGGAGCCACTATTTCGTTTCACTTGCACGGCGTCATAAAACATGTTAGCACTTTAAAAGTGTTGCGGAGCAGAGGGATGCAGGACGACACAACTCCCACAACCCTGCCATGCCCTCGCCCTCCCCTGCCACCATCGGGGGACGCCAGACTCAGCCCTGCATCTTGCTCAACGCCCTCAACTTTGTTCCAGCCCCTGGGAAGGGAGGCTTTTGGCCTCCAACACAGCCAGCTGGTTTCACATCTCCACGTTACAGCCCCAGGAGGCTCCCGGCTGGGAGAGGGACCCGCTGTGCCCCCTGCACACCTCGCAGGGAATGCCAGCCTTCCCCTCAGGCTCAACCCACACGGAGGAGAACTCAGTAACCGATCGCTTTAAACCAGTTTCAAAAAGGTTGGCTGTGCCTCTGTGGGCTGTTTATTTCCAAGAGCTTTCCACATTTATCCAGCCAGCTTTCCACTGTTTTGCTTTCAGATTTTTGCAGTTGCAAGCTTTGAGTGCCCCTCCTTGCAAGAGCCTCCTCGCTCATCCCTCAGCACACTAATGGTGCCAGAGGTGGTAATCAGCCCCATGGGCTGACTTCCCATAGGAAGCCCCTGTCCTCACCCCAACAAAAACACTGGGAAGCATCCTGAAAAGAGTAGTGGGACACAGGCATCCACAGGCTGGACCCATCCCATCCAGTAACAGTGGACATAAAAATTAGGGGGAAGAAGCTGAAGTCAATGGCCTTTTGACCTTTGGTGTTTCACATCTGCACAGAGGCCTTAAGGATGAGCAAGGCAAAATCCAACAGCCCATAATTCCCAGTTTGTTTCTTCTCTCATTTTGTCTCATGGAGCAGTGGTTACCCAAGAAACCTGCTGCCCGCTGATTTTCATTAAGGACCGAGCCACACTGGGTGGGAAAACCAGAAAAGCACAAAAGTCATCTCTTGGCCCACCGTGCTGGTTGTGAAACACATTGCAGAGGTAAAGGCCTTCAGATTACCATGTGGAAACCTGGCTGTGATTTACACCTCCTCCTCATCCTCCCCCTGAGGGACAAAGGGCTGCCTTGGGGACGCTCACTTCACCCTGCAGAGGACTGGCAGCATCACTGCTCACTCTGCTGCCTGCTGGCAGGGCGCAATCACAGCTTTTGTGAGTCATCCACCAAGCCCATCCAGTATGGGATCCACAGCCTGGAGTCCCAGCAGTGCTCACACGAGCCTGTCGGGGAGCAAACCTCATGCCAGGGACGGCTGCCCTGCAGTGGAATACACAGTACTAGCCCTGCAAGGGTGATGGGAGATGGGGAGAGTTTGCTGCCTTCTGCTTGAGCTCTCGTGACTGACCAGAAAAGTGAAGTGAAAGAGCACAATGGGAAGCTGCAAGGTCACACTTTGCTTCTAGCATTGTCCAGATCCTTCTGCAGAGCCTTCCTACCCTCCACATGCATAACACATCCCATGTCACTCTAACTAAAACTTAAGGCCCCTTGAAGTAAGTTGGTGCAACTTTCCCATGAGTGCAGGCTCCTGATACCGTAAGATTAGCAGCTGAAAGAAAAAAAAAACCACTTAGAAGTGTCTTCAAAACCTCCATCTTTAGGTAACAGATAAGTGGCATAAACACTCAAAGTAATGTGCCCGCAACCACAGGCAGTTTTCTGTTAATTCAGGCTGAAGTACTCCAAAAAGGGAGGTCACCTTCCTCCCAAGCTGCAAAGATGACTTCAGGGAAGAGCTGTGACCACAGGTGTCCCTGCAGCACAGACTTGCCTGAATATCTGAGGGCTGGCATGGAATATAAACAGCAGCAAGCAGATGGTGTTTTAGGAGGAGAAAATATCAAATTTATGGCCAGAGGTTGTGCTTACAGTTACAACTGCAGCCTCACTACCTCCTCTTCAATATTCCTACCAGCCATGCCACTATGGCCCCAGCCCTCTGAACACCTCTTCCACAGCCTGGTCATTGCACCTTCAGGAAAAAAAAAATCCAAACAGGCCAACCTGTTCCTCAGAAGACACACTGGCATGAACTCTGCTCCCCAGCTACACCTCTAAATGACAGGAGCTGCAGAGGGGGAAGAAGGAAGAAAATTTGGCTCGAACAGATCTCCTCTATTAAAGAGTCAACACAGGAGGAGATTTACTTGCACCAAAGTGCCAAAGACTGCCAAAACTTACCTGGGATTTATTTGCAGAGCTGGGAGGAGAGCAGGGAGGCATGAGCACCTAGGCTTCCCTCGGTTAGTGCCTGTAGCAAGAGCAAGTGCCCACAGTTCGGGAGCTGTGTCTCATGGTCCTGTGCTCTACATAGAAAGTGTCGATCAGTCCCTCAATATCTTGTATTCTTTGAGATCCCTTTCAAAGCCTTTATAAGGGTATCTAAAACAACAGAGGTCTTTGCATGACAAATTCCACATGCTGGATACACAGACATGGTGGTTTTCAAAAGTGCTAAAGGAATAAATTCACTGTATCCTGATTCATGCTCTGCATATGGCACCATGCTCCCAGCCTAGAAGGAAATAAAACAATTACTATATTGTATGATATGGGTTAGAATGAAGTGGCTATTTTCTACTCTGCTTTCGCTAAGGTCCTGTCTTTCCAGGATGAAATCTTGATATTTGGGAATACTGAGCAGATTTATTCTGACACCCATTCTCTGGGGAAAGTCTGCAGCTTCCCAAAGATGGGCTGTGGATGCAGCATCTTCATGGTCACAGCCCACTGAAGGGCATTCATTATCACCCATCCCAGCTGAGCTAATTAATCCTCAATAACAGTGGCTTGTTTTAATTTTCTGAACTCTGTTAAGGCAGGACTGAGTGCCCTTAACTCCTCTAATTCTAGGAGCTGGATTTTCAGCTCACTTCATGGTTTGTTTTTTTTCTTTCACTCTTGCACTGTCTTTGCACTAAATCACATACCACAGACCATACCTTGGGAAAACCCGTGTCTGCAGGCTCCTGTCCCAGCCCAGGAAAAAGCTGATTTTACATGGAAGATGACCCTACTTTGAAGATGTCCCCTCCACCCAAAATGTCTCTGAGATAAAGGCATTATACTACTTGAGTGGGGATAAGCAGAGTGGAAGCTGCGTGAAGCTGGGCTGACCCAGAGCATGGCCAGGGCACACAGCTCCCCTGGGAGGAGCCTGGAGATGCCTGGCTGGGGGCCAATGCCTGTCCAGAGATGGTCTCCTTTGGGGCTGTTGGTACTCAGCAATGAGTATAAAATAACGTCACATTAATGGGCTTGGGGACAGAGTGACCACTCCTGAAAACCTCAGCCAAAAGTGCTCACCCAGGGCTTAGTGGCGAGTGAACTGGCAGAAGCACAAGCCTTCATTCTCCTTCTTGCCAGATCTCTTCTTTAGCCACAGGCTCTATGGTAAATATTTATCTGCTGCAACTTTTATAACAATTATGTCACCATTAGATTTCAGAAAGCATCTGCAAAATCCAGTTAACTTACCACACCAAAAAACAAGAAAAAACAAGGTACTTCAGATGAGAAGAAAAAATGATGGCGTTGTTTGCAAGGGTGAAGCCTTTACGGTTTATAATTAAATATAACCCTCTATTTGAGCTGTTAACCTAACTTTAATGGAAATCTTTAAGAACTTTACTTAATACTCTGTAATGGTAAAATGTAAATAAGGCATTTTTAAAGCAGATAACAACCTCTTTTACAAACAACAGAAGGTATTTTGCCCACACCACAAATGTTATAGGTGATCCAACTGAGGGGCTGAGCGGACACAAACGGTACACTTTTCCCTTTCTGTATGAACTGGTGTAAATCAGGAACAATTCAACTGGTCATTAAGCAAAAGAGAAACACAGGGGTTTGCTGTGGCCATAGCTTGTTCAGCTATGGCTTTATATTTAAATATTTTTACAGTGTCTTTCACACTGGTGCTTGGGGACTCCCAGGCAGTCAGAGATGCAATTAGATAAAAGAGGCTATTTGACTTTTCATCCTTAGTCCTTACTGCCTTGCTTTTGTGGGTTTAAAGCACAATCTTTAGACTAATTAAACACATTTGAATATTCTGTTGCATGTGCAATGACTGTATAATTAGACTCAAGAGAAAGATTATGTGCTTTTGAGCTGACACTAACACTTCAGCATAAAGGTACCCCAGGCACCACTAAATGTAACCTATGAGCTCCTGCTAATAACACGCTGCCTCTGATCTCCAGAGGATTATCTTACTCTGGAGCTCTTATAGGAGCCGTATACTGACAGGGGCCTGAAACAGATACCCTGTAATTTACGTCCCTGCTTAGTGCCTTGGTGAGGAAAGGCGGCCTTTGCTCCAAATTGTAAGTGTTTCTTTCCTTCTCTACTTTTCAGGTCTGAAGTTGAGGCACATGATCTTCAGGGTGCAGAGCACTGTAAGGAACCTCTGGGTGGTTTCAGGGAAGAAAGTGTATTTTTTTGCCCATCTTTTTTTCTTTTTCTTTTTTTTTCATATTCAGGACCACTTTTTTCCCCTATAAATACAGAGAAACCTGTTAAATAAATTATACAAGACCCCTCTTTCTGCTCCAAAATTAAAGATGCCTGCTGCTTTATCCTCACCAAGCGATACCTCCTAGTGCTATTATTTACTATACCTCATAAATATCAGAGTCCTTTTCCTTTCCTCTGCTTGGCATTTTTCCCATCACTTTTATGCTGCTGTGGTTTTTTTTTTTTTGTTGATGTTTTTTAACAGAGGTTACCCTCCCAGCCACCACATGATAATGATTTTTTTTCTTCCCCATTTTGTGGTTAGACCAGCTCAGACAACTAGATAAATATTGTGGGGAGCTCACCCTTAAATATCGGGTTTGCCTGTATTTTTTCACAGAGGTCTTTATTTCCTTAAGTTGTAGGTGGTCTCCTGAAGACAGCAGGGAGACAGCCCTGGTGTAGTGAAAGGAGGGGAAAAAGAAGAAGCAGAAAAATCCCCTTAGGATGTTTCCTGTGGTAAAACAGAGTAAGGAATATTTTCAGAAACAGTAAGAAATATTTCAGGGCAGCTCCAGAAAAATTCAAATCCAAATCTTCTGTGAGGTTCAGTGAACTCTGCAAATTGTGCATTTCCTCCAAAACCCCAAGCCAGGCAACTTGAACCTGATTTTGGAGTGAATAATGGGGACCCTGGCATTTCTGTACCCCTTGGCAGTTGTGAAGGAGGTTGTGTGGGTTTTTTTAAGATGTCTGTTTTTTCAGAGTAAAGTTTGCTTAAAAAAACAGTGGGCTAGCTCTGAAAATCAGCTCCTATCAACTATTGTCAGCCACAGATGTAGATGAGGGGGGAAAGCTCCTTTGCCAGCAGTGTGGCTTTAGCGTAAGCAATCTGCAAATTTCCTCTCACCTTAAAAAGGAAACGATACCTGGGCAGGCCAGGAGATAACAACAGGCACGCAGCCTCAATGCCAGCAGTACCTGTGACATTGCTAGCATTACCTTTGGGTTAGGATGGCAAATCACACTGTGCCATTGCAATTCAGTCACTTTTCCATAGGGTCAACCCCCTTAAAAAACTTCCTTCAGCAGGAGGCTGGCTTACCTTTTTTGTTGTTGTTTACACTGTCAATAGGACATGTCCTCTGCTGGCACTGAGGAGAACTGTGCCAGAGAAGATGTAGGACCTGTGTCAGTGTCCTTGATCCTGGATTTCATCACACACATAATGTGCTTCACTGCAATTGCTTTGCTTTACCCCTTGCTCAACAACAAAGAGGTTCCCAGACTTCAGAGCTTTGTATCTGTGCCCAAACTTCAAGGGTGACATACCTCAACATCGAGAATGAAGTGCAAAATCTCCTTTACTGTTCCAAAAGCATGCAGTTTGGAAAGTTTAGGGATGAAGCAGGTGCTCTGCTAGGTAGCACTCCGTACTGGTCCCAGCTTATGCTGGCCAACTCCAAATAAAGCTGCTCCTCTCCCTGGGCCACAGGTAGTCAGGCTGGCCCCGCTGACACCCCTCTGCAGCCCCCACCCAGCCGTGGTGGAGCTGCTCCGTGGCACTCACTGCGCTCTGCTTGTGAGGCTTTCAGGGCTGCAGGTACCTGACATAGGGCATCTGCTGGGACCATTCACTTTTCCCAAAGTCCTTTTCTATTGGGAAGGAATACCCAAAGTGTCTGCCTACTCACATGGAAACATACCACGTATCTCAATCAGAGCTGCTGAGGCAGATTGCTAAACTTAATTACCAGTTCCAAGGGCTGAGACAGTGAATGACAGGTCAATTCATGCAGTGAGCTAGCAAAGATTGCTGATAAATGCTTTCTAATTGAAAGGATGATAAAACACCTATTAGTCACTGAGGAGGTTGAAGAATGAGTTAGTCCTGGGGTTTTTTACACTATGAAGAGCAAGAAGTGCTAATCTCATCAGCACTCTGTTGTCATTTCCTACCAGCCTAGTCACTCAAAAGGTCCAGGAGGGATCATGAGTGACATTGCAGAGGGGTGACCGGTCACTGCTCCCTCAGTCCTATTAAGGAGACAAATAGAAATAATCATCAGCAATGTGGATAAAGTCTATTGTACTCTGGAGAACATCAGACATTTCTGTGAATTAGGGAAAAATCAAAGAACAAAAACAACCTCTTGCACACAGCTCCCTTGGGAAATCAGCTATGTTAACAACATGATGTATCCTTTGCACAGCAGCTTTCAGCCCAAAGCGTAAGATGGAGGCTATGGCATCAGGGGTCCAGGTGTTCCAGCAGCAGCAATGATCTGCTGCATACAAGCAGTTTGAAACTCAAAGGCTGAACTTTGCCTTAGAAAAACCTCTACATGGGCACATGTACCTGTTTGTCACTCAGACATTGGGACAGTCACTCTGGTGGCAGACACAGCAGTCATACAGGATGAGAAATGCTCTTAGGTTGTCACAGCACGAAAAGCCGCCAGAGCTGCCCTGCAAAAGCTCTGTGCCTAGACATGGCCCAAAAGTTACCTTCTGCAGCATTGAGTGACACAACACTGGCTGCTGGGAAGGCAAGAAAACAGCCACCACCCATTAGCAGGAACCTCTGCTGCCTGGTTTGCACGCTGTGCAACCCTGGATGATTTTTTTCTGCTGCTTCTCTTTCCTTTCCTCCTCTTTTGCTGGTCTTTCTAGACCAGGAGATGTTCCAAGTGAGACTGCCAGTGTATTTGCTCTGTGCCTAACACGATGGGCTACAGCCCTGGCTTAAGCCCCTGGGTACTGCTGTCACGTAGATAATAATCCACGACACTTGCACACACCACACTGCTGAAATGCAGCCACACTAGAGGTGAGCTCGGGATGCGCCCGAGTGACACAAGCCACAGAACACGTATAAAGTGAGGTTTTGCCAAAGGCAAAAGGTCAAGGTACTTTTGCACCCTTAAGAAGCAGACCTCACTTTCTGTGTTAGGACCTGCCTTACTTTCCCCTTTCTGCCCCACCAAAATCCACATGGAGTTCTCACTACATGGTATTTAATATCTACAGAGTGAAGCCCAACATTTTCCAGGAGGTTGCAGCACTCCCAAAACTGTGCTTTCCATGTTCAACTAGTGACAGATTTGCTGCCTCTATATCAAAAACTGTGTAGATTTTTTCCACAAAGAAGACCGTTTTGCATGGAAAAGAGTGTGCCTGGCTGGTGCATCTGACTAGATACTGACATGAGGGGGAGAGAGACAATACTTACGCTAACCAGCATGTGAAAGGAGTCCAATGATGGCATGATAACTATGATTGTATTCATGGATTCAAATAGTTTGTAGAACTCTAAGACCCTGTTCTTTTAATTTCAGATCCTCAAACTCCTGAAAGTCCAGATCAGTCTTGATCAGCTCATTCTTCTTGTGCTCGACATGTTTTGCCTCAAGCCAGAAGCCCCAGGCTATGGACAGGCACCTTCACAGTCAGATGTACATATAGGTATTTTGACAGAACTGCATGAGACAAGTCAGATCAGCAGCCCTGCCAGTAAAATCTTAGAGATGTAACTTGCAAAGGAGGGACAGTGATACACAACTATGTACAAAAAATTCTTCCAGCAACTGTGTCCAAAAGGTATATCAACCAGGAGCGTAGTGACTACAATATTACATTAACATTTAAACCAAGAGCCTCATTTAGTGCCTGGCCATGAATGAAGGTCACCTCGGGCTATTCACTTTACACCACATCTCAGACTTGATCTCCATACGCTCTCCATGTTATAATTATGTATCAAATATAGTTATACATATTTAAGTATGCATAAAATATATATTGTTTTAGTTTATGTGGTCTCTAAGAGTACCATCCCTGTTGCAGAGGCACCTATGTTGGTATAAAACTTCTCTTTATTGACTAAGCAAAATATATTTCTGTAATATATTTTATTATGGAAATGTATTTATCTATTTATTTATTTATACTTACATAAATATTTCTAACTTAGGGAGAAGCTGTGCCACTCTACATCCCCAAAAACTACCCATTCTCACTGCAAGATTTTCTGCTAGGTATTTGGAAAAGTGCACCTGCTGAAGCAGCCCAGTCCATGGTTGTGGTGGTTATAAAGCTTCAATATACATCCCAATAAAGGCTCCCTAGCCATTTTCACACATACTGTGGAATAAAAGACACATATCTCAATGCCACAGAAGCTTTTCTCCCTCTCTCCATGCTCTCATCATCAGTGAACATCCTTTGGATCGAAGATTGTTGTTTGATCCCAGGAAAAGGTTAATAGTGACAGCAGTGCTCAGGCAGTTGCTCCAAATGGCCTAACTAGGGGTGCAGTACAAATCAGATCAGGCAACTGATCCCTTTTTTTTTTTTTTTTTAATAAAAACATATTTAATTGTTCAGGATGTCTTTTTTTCTTGAAAAACTTTTTCAAGCCAGCTGCAGCTGCATCCTCCAACTCCTCAAGCCACAGCCTGAATTAGCATCCATTCAAACTAATAAGACAGATATCCCAAGTTTTATGTTCCATGCTTACAGCCAAGCTGAGCAGATGTGATGCATGTTTACAAATGCAGAGACATTTTGGGAGTTGCCCTGTTTGATGTCTGGACATGTTTTGTACACACTCCTCATATTGCTGCAAGTTCTTGGAGGAGGATCCTTCCATGGTGACTTTACTAAATGAAATAAAATGAAGCCTCCTTCTGTTTAAGTCAAAGGGAACTTGGCTTAAAGCTTTTTATTCTCCTTTTTTTTTCCAGTTGCAAGATATCTCTTTAGCTTATATCTAACTGTGTCATCAGTAATTAGGCATGTACAGGAAATCAATCTCAACAGGGATGTAAGATTCAAAACCTGCCAGTAAGCAGTAGATAACAATTCTTTTTAAACACAAGCTCTTCAAAATTATGCGTATTAGTGAAATAGAGTCTCTGACTCCAATTCCCAGATAACCTAACAAAAATTAATTTTGTTCAAAAGAATAAGCCTGAACTGTTGTAGTGACCATAGGAATACAAACCACTAAGATAAAGCCTGGACAGAGTTCCTGTGGACTGGGAAGTATGAACAGCAGCGTGACAATTGCTAGGAGGGACGGCAATGTGAAAAACAAAAATATCAACAAAACCAAAAAAAACCCTACTAACAGCAGTTTGGGCCTGGGAAATGCATGTCAGCCAGTAAGGAACGCTGTTCCTGTTAGCCTGGAGATTCAGGGTGTCCTGACCAGGTGCAAACCACAAGGACCACTTTGGGGGCATTTTTTTTCCTCCAGTGGTTGTTTGCATCAAAAAGTTTTCTCTGATAGTTACTGGAGCTAAGATTTCCCACCTAAGCAGACAGGAAAACATGGCAAAGCATAGATATTTTGTGATCATACATGTGCTTCCGTATCTCTGTACACACAATCAGATGCAAACACAGAGAAGGTCAAATGTGGAGCTGAGGAGAGGCAGTGTCCCTTCTCTGGTTACATGTCTGCACACGTAACATCAGCTTCAAACACTGGGGTGATGTAAATTGGAAATGCTGTGTTTAAGTCAGTAGAGTTAGGCCATTTGATTCTGATCCAAAATATCTTCTCTAAGTATGTAGGCAGGCCGTGCCCTCCTAAATCTGAGCAGATCCACTGAGTCAGAGGTAGTTTACAAATAATCAAATTTACTGGTTTTTTCCTTCCACCTGGAGCCTATTAATCCATAAAATTTGGGAAACAATGAAAACCCACTGCAGTGTATTATTAGATTTTGAAAAGTCCTGCATTCAACAGTTGGAGTTACTTGCAGGAGTGAGATTAACAAAGTTGCTCTAGCAACACAGTTCTTGAGATGCAGTCAGCAAACCAAGACTACAAAAACAAAGAACCCACAAATCAAGCCCATAAGGACAGGCAGCTAGTTTCATTGCTTCTGACAGCAAGGTAGCTTAAGCCCTGTTTTCATTTGGCCGTGTGTGTCCTTAGTGATTTTGAAACTAGGAAGGACCTATTAGATATGTTGAATTGGGGTACTGCCAGTAGCTATTGCTTTCAAGACCTTTACACACTGAGATGGGAAGAATGTGTCCATGAAATAGATACTGGAGCCTGTGTGTTTGTGCATGTGTGCGTCAACTTCAGAAGGAAAAAGGCCTGAATGAGTTAGATCTGTAAACTTAGCTCCCTTTGGGAAAACTCCTCCTCCAGAAACCTTCTACTTTTTCAGAAAACACACATTCTTGTTATTCCAGCTCTCTCATATATTTTGTAATTCCAACATGCAGTGAGATCAGTGTCTACACTGGCATAAAGGACTCCTGCAATTATGGCACAAATGAGGAATAAAATATCAAGACTGCTGCGCAGATACACAAACTGATCTATAGGAAGGCTGAACATGCTGCTTAACATTCACAAATAACAGTGCAGGTGTACCCAGACACATCTTTATCTTTGCTCTTACAGTTTTCACTTAATGACTTTATGGAGTCAAAGTTCTTCTGTATCATAGAAAGAGGCACTTGGAAGACACTTGGAAGTTGAAAGGACATCACAACACCTTGCCTCTCTGTTTCCATCTTGCAACCATACCCTGTGATTTCAACTCCACCTCCAAGCTGGACTGAAATGGAAGAAAAACCAGGTGCCATTCCAGAGCAGTGCCATTCTCTGATAGGGAGACAAAGACATGTGTGGATGGAGCACGGCTCAGAGGACACATCGCTGACCACCAGTCACTCTGCATTGCCTGCTGCACCCCTTGACTCTGTGCCACTTCCAGACTTGCCTTGTAGCTGGGTCCATGAGCCTTTTCATCAGCCCTAACTCCCAGCAATTGCCTGTCTTTGTGATTTTAGAGCTCCCTGCTCACTCCACAGCTAGTAAAGGAAGCAGCCAGGCATCTGGAACTATTGGCAAGTCCCTATTGCCCTCCCTTGGGGTGGGATGTGCCCTCCCATCCATTTGCAGAGCTCTCTGGACCAGGAGTGTGGGAAGGGACAGGGGTCCTACCCCACATCCAGCCATGGCAGCCGAGCTCAGCTGGGACGCGCCTGCGGCTCCCAGGTTTGACCCCTCCATGTCCAGCAACTGGGATTTCTCAGATGAATGCTCCTGCCCTGGAATTCACTCGCCTTGGCAGCTGCTCAGACCTTGAGTCTAATAACCTTCAGGGCACCATACAAACTTCATTCATTTTGTTTAACCTTAGTTAAACTGAGTTAACTGAGTTTCTTCTACAATTTTCTCTGAGATTGAGGCCTCCAAGGCAAACAGGAGTGAGAAACAAACTTCTTAAGTTTTTCTGCTAAAGACAGCAGGGCAGCAAAGTAAATACAGTTACTCCATGCTATCTAAACAGTACTGAAATGTGTACAAGAAAACAACCTTAACACTGATAAACCTAAAAGCACTGTCTGTAAAGAGTTGACTGCCTCTGCTTGTCTCTTTGGCAAAGAAAACATTTCAGACACAGAGCAGGGATATAGCAAAGGGCCAAAATAAAATGCAGAATTAATCTTTTTTCTTTAATTTGTAAAAACACTTGCTATGCTAAGGATGCAAGAAAAGTTTTTCTATTTCTTTTCTCTCTGAGCTATTGCTAGAGCTGCTGTAGAGACATTTTGCAACTGTGAATACAAAAGGAGGTGGTTTATCTGGCAGTCAAGCTGTGGTTCCCATGATGAGAGTCTGAGGACTCTGGCACTAGCATACACATGCCAGCTACTCCCTCCTGTGATCCTCTGTGCTGCAGCTCACCCAGTCTCTCTTTTTTTTCCATGTCACGATTTTGTCATAAAGTTTCTGAACCCCTTGCCTGTGGCTTCAGATCATCTCCTGCCTCAGCTGAAGGGACTGCCTCAGGGAAAGACAGGCTCATGTCCTAGTTGCCAGGACGAAGTAGGGAAGGGGAGAGATTTAAGGGACTTTAAAGTGTTCCCTGTAATTTGACAGTTATTAATCATGTACCAGCTCTCTTAGTGCCTCCAGCTCCTTCATAACTCAGTATGTACCTGCAGAACTCCAAGGGTTTCTGTGGAGCTGCATAAGGTGAAAAGAAAAAACCCTGAATGCAAAGTACTTAGAAATTAATTGGCTAGATTGTGGTGTTGAGGTTTGTTGAGCTTTTTCAAAAATCCTGACAATTTCTGTGGTCCAAAGCAGGGCAGAGCTGACTTTCAGAGTCAGCGTAGTTGGAGCACGTTGCATTTCCTCCAAGATAAGAGAGAGAATCATTTCACACTTTGCCCGGATTTGCAGTAACACTGGAGGTATGTGAATCACGACGATAAATGTTGCAATGCACAGCGGACTCCTGATTCAAAGTCTTCTTTTTATGAATCTTTCCTATATCTGAGAGAGTATGATGTAGCTCTTGGGTAGATCCCAGATGTGGGATCCCACTTCAGCACAAGCCACGCTGAGACCTTTGTGGAAGAGATGAGTCTTCTCTTCCTGGCCAGACGGTGCAAATACAGCTCAAACACGCTCATCTCCTTTGGGCTGGACCTGGTGAGGCCTGGAAAAAGGAAGAAATGAGCACTACACTTTTATGTGCCTCAGCCACAGAAAAGGCCAATCTGTGCATGGTCTACACCTATTAACCCAACTATTAATGGTTCATACACTGGACTTTCAGCTCTGCATATTTTCAGTTTGATCCCTGGTAAGGCAAGGTAGCATCCACCACAGATATGGCCTCACTGTTTTGGGGGAACCAGGCAAAACCCTGAACTTTAGAATCTAGATCTGCATCTGTATTTTGTAGCTACCTCCCAGCCCTGCTTTGCATTAACAGTTTTGGAAAACACCATTACAAGAAGAAGGGAAAATCAAAAGTTTCCTACTCTGCGTGATGAAGATCCCACTTGGGAAATCACCTACCCCACTACTCCTGCAAACAAGATGCCAGCCATAAATATTTCACCCAGCTGAAAGTAAATACAGATCCTTCTGCTAAACCTGCAGTTCCAGACAAACATAAAAAGGCTTAAATGAAGGTGTGAGGCCAAAAATGAACTTCAGCAGCATGAGTAGGCACAGTGCTGAGGAACACAGGGGAGCAGAGGTGAAATCATTTAGCAAGAGTACATGGTGGGAATTTGAGTGACTCACAGGAGCAGAAGCTTTCATTATTTCAAACCATTGAAAAACACCCTTGGTCCCCACACCAGGGTGTGGCTGCACATATCTCAGGTTTCAAGTGGCAGAGGCATCCGTGGGGCACCTGGGTACCCCTGGGACTCCTCCCTGCCCCCTTGATTCCCAGGCAGAGTGGCAGGATCTGCACATGCTCTGGAGAGCTGCCCACATCCCTGCTGTTTCAGGCAGTCCATGTGGCAGGGGGAGGCAGCCCCCTGCCCGGGGTGCACTCCTGTGGGGGTACACTGGCAAGGGGATCAGCCTGTGTGTTGCTGTGAAGACAAAACTTTGATCTTCCATCTTCTGAGAAAAGTTAAGTGGTGGGAAGGACAGAGAGGGGAGAGGAGGTCACAGAGTGTGTAACCACGCAGAGATACTGCCCACCACCTGGGAATCCCCCGAACATGGGAGAGGTCTTCCTTTGCCAGAAAGCTCAGCCAGCTGTTTTCCCAAAGGGCTTGTTGGGGTTACAAGTATCTATGCATAACAAGGAGCATCTTTTAGCCTGCTCTGCTTTTTATTAAGGACTTAGTAAGCACTTTCTTAATTCATTTAGTGACATCTTTCCTTCATTTCCCAAAGCTAGTCCCCCACTGAAATTATTGACCTTAATAAACACCAAAAAAAAGAGTACCACTCTTTTCATGAAAAAGCTTGGCATCAGTTCCCAGTAGCAACTGCAGAATCTTTATGGAAGAAGCCAATTAGGCAATAAAGCACAATAAAGTACAGCCTATTACACTAACATAATAATTCACACCTACAGTATTGCTACTAGAATCACACCTGCAGTGTTGCATAAAGCCAAAAGCCAGGAACTGTTAAAACAAGCTAGCCAGTTTATTATTACGATATAATTTCTGCCTGGGGATACCCTGCAGAAAACATAAAATATTGGTATGTATTCTTATTTGAGTGTGAACAAAAATCTGGAATTTAAAAGGGAAGTGAACAAGTGGTTTAAGAGTAAAGTCAGATGGAGCTTGATTCATTTAAAACTAT
This sequence comes from Edolisoma coerulescens, assembly GCA_013397115.1. Classification (NCBI taxonomy): domain Eukaryota; kingdom Metazoa; phylum Chordata; class Aves; order Passeriformes; family Campephagidae; genus Edolisoma; species Edolisoma coerulescens. The sequence goes on from VWZW01002783.1 coordinate 20,018, forward strand.
ACAAGGCCAAATGCTGACAATTAGCTAGTGGGGTCGGGGTCTGCAGCAGGACCGGAAAGGGGTGGATGAGGTGACACCATGGCATCTCGCATCTGGTCTGTGGCTTGCTGTCGTGGGGCAGGTATTTAGCTGACCTTAGCTGAAGGACCTCATTGAAGCCAACAGAGCTATTATGTACATAGAGCTAGCTGCTGGGCTGGAAGTAATTTGATAGAAAAAAAATTAAGTGCTTAGTCAAAGTATCTAGCATGCTTTCCCTTTGAAACATCCCCCAGTGATAACCTATCATAATTACACTTCCTTGCTCAGGCTGGTTACAGAGGAATTAGGCAGCCATCACCCATTCTTGCTCTGTGAAGAGTTTCAGCTGAGTTAAAGGCATGGGACACGGCACTGCTCAACTGTGTCAGCAGCAGGTCACCCCATCCTAAAGCACTCCCAAACAAGGAAGAACTAAAATCTAAAAAGATCCAGAGACAGTGGAGACCTCCTCTCCTACGGCATTCCCCAGATAGCTCAGAGGAAAGTTGTTGTTTTCTTACAGCGTGAATGGGGCTGGATGTTCCCATTTCGCTTGGTTATGACCCTAATTGAACCAGTTCCAGGATATAAATGAGGGAGTGGTGCTCTGGTACTTGGGAAATACCTTTGCCATTTAGAATTCTGGCTGGCCAGAGAGCAGATGTAACCTGCTCCTGCTCTACCACCTGGCAGCTTCTGGGGGCCATGGGGGAGCTGAATGCTGGCATTCAGTCTTAGTGCACCTGTAACAGAGCCTGAAGCTGCCCCTGGCAAAACAAGGGCAGTGCCCATTCCCAGGCTCTGGATAAGAAACCTGCTCCTTACTGTGGGCATCTTTGGCAGGCTGGGGCCCTGACTAACAAGCCCCACAGCTTTTGTGTCTCCTCCTCGCCCTGATGGCCCGAGGCTGGTCACCTTAGCCCTGCTATCACATCCTCCTCTTGCCTGGCCTCCCCTGCCTCTGCTTTCCTGTCTGTCTGACAAGCCGCCACAGAAACAACCTCCCCTTCCCACTGCTCCAACCTTGTCCCCAGGTGCCCCGGGAGGCGATGGTCACACCAGATCTGCGGTATGGAGGCTGCAGCCACCTTTCCTGGTAACACTTTAACTCTAAGCAGCCAGGCAGGCAGGTGAAAGGTCAGGGTGGTCCCTGCATCGCCCCTGCTGACAGAGTCCATTTCCCTGGTGTGGCACACCAAGGTCCCACATACAGTCAGCCTCCTCAGACTAGATGGACGAGGGTGTCCATCCTGCCCATCCTGTCCTAGTCTGCATTCTGGATCCCCAAGAGTACCTTTGGGACAACAGTCAGGATGATCCTTGCCCACCACCAGATGCAGAGGACTGGAGGGCACTTGACTTCAAGCCGTGCTCCTGTGCCCTAGGTGGCCTCTCAGATCTCCAGACCGTGCCAGTCTCCAGGAGTCCATGTGTGACAAAACCCAGGGATCCAGGCACTCCGTGAGGAGCTGAACATAGAACCTGGTGGAAACCCCATAAATTAAAGCCCACAGAGTCATCCAGGATTACCACTAATTAGTTAAACAAACCTTACCCTCTGTGATTTCCATGGAGACTCGGTGGCCCCAGCCTCCACTGCTTCTCTCTGGAGCAGAGAAGTTATCAGGGGCAGTACCCTCAGAACTGGGTTGTCTTGCAACATTTTTCTGCGGCACTGTTTGCTTTGGTCTGACGATTTCTGTGTGCAAAACAAACAAACAAAAAAAATAAACCCAAAACACAACAAACCAGTAGATAATTTCTAGGAACAAATTAAAGGTTTTAGGGACCAAGTTGGAAGAAGGGAGTGAGAAAAAAAAACAGTGAAGGACTTTAGAAATGCCTGGAACATGCCCAGAGCTTGTGCTAAAGTGAAACGGGGTGAAAATGGGTCAGATCTTTTTCTTTTAAATTTGTATTCTACCTGTTTAAGTGGCTCCTTGAAAACTTGTAACAGCCAAAAGTGTGTTTCACAGCTCTGAACTCTGAAGGGAAGTAAAAGTAATCTGGTCTTCCTCTGCTTTTTTTTTGTGAAACAACATCCCTTTACAAAGGTATATGCTGTGCTCTGTTCAGCTCCCAAGTTGCACTACTGAGCTACCACACATACATACAATTAATTCTAAAACCCAGGAATATAGGGGAAGGGGAGTGACACTCTATTATTTTTTAAAGAAGCCATTTCTAAAGATGTGGCAAGGGAAAAAAAAAATGCTGAAAGACACATTTTATATCAAAACCAGATGTGGAAAGGGGGAAAAAAATTAGGTTTGTGCCAACCGGCATTGAGGAGAATTTTTTATGTTTCAGCTTCGGAGTTGAATCTGCAGCACGCCGTGCCACATGCTGATATCCATCAGTCTAATGACTACGGCATCTTAGCAGCATAACGCTCCTGCCAGCAGAGAGAAGGAAGTTGGTAAACTAAAATCAACCTCTTCTCTCCATCTATTGCGGTGTAACCTTTTGGACAGTTAGTGAAAACTGCTTCAAACTGTGCTGCCGTCCAAACTTCAGACTCATTGAAAAGCCTGCCTTGGCCCCAGGCCAAAGTCCAGGGTTTTATTACCAGTCTCATGTCTTTCTGTCCCTTGCCTTCCATTAGCCACTTATTTTCTCTAGCTTTTTATATTAAAAAAAAAAAAAAAAAGAAGAAGAAAATAAGTATCCTTATACTACAACTATCTTAACAAATCCTGGTACATGTCACAGACCTCGTTAATTGATTCCACATCCAAAACAGAAGACTTGGGCTATTTTTGTTGTTCAAAGCTGTACATTGGCCAACATCCTCTGCATATAATTAACCCCCTATTTCCATGGAATCTCTGCATTAACTTATTACAGTCTCGGCTGGTAATGAACTCCCGGGAGAAGTCCACACACAAACATTGGCCATTGGCTTTGCTGCCCACGTGGATTAAACAAAAATTAATCTCATCTATTTGGTTATTCATTTGGTGTCTTTAAATTGGAGGCGTTTTTCTGCTTCGTTTGATGCACACAAAGAAAGAGGGATCTGGCTACTGAACTTTATCCAGAAACATCCATGTGTGGAGCAGATTAATGGGAACTTTTCATACCCATAATAGCTTTACAGCAGTGAAGTAGAACACGCAGTTCTCCCCGGGTGACTATAATGCTCTGGGAGACAGGGAAAACAAATGTGGCTAGAAGATAGCAATGTTTTGCTCATCAAGTGCTGTGTAGTTTAGACATCATTAAAATGACATGTTTAGAACTGAACCTGGGAGGAAACTTACATTTTGTTAATATGGGTTTTTTTGTTTTGTTTTGTTTTTTGTGGTGCACTCAAACTTTTGGACACTGAAATAAAAAGAAGGATGTGACAGATAGAGATGTCCCAAAACAGCTGCTGGTATCAAGTGACCACATGTAAAATGGTAAAAGGGAATTGACAGGCAGACTAGTAAGGAAAAGCAGTGGAAGCAGCAGGGCTTACTGATTCTCCCTCTACCTGATTCCCACTGGAAATGGTGATTTCTAAACAAAGAGAGCAGAACAGATATTTTTATATCACTTATAACTTAAGCGGTAGCAACCACCTAGCTGAAATCCCAGAGACTGAGGTCCTTCTCCAGGCTTTGCACTGACCACAGCTCAGCCACCTTACTGCTGTGTGCCTCATTTTCCCCATGGGATAAGCCAGGGTAAGAATAGCAGTGTCCTCTGGAAAATGTTCTGAGAGCAACTAGGGAAGAAGACCTTAAGTGGATAACTCTAAATAAACTCACTTCTCCCCTGCCTCCTCTCCACCTCTGAAACTCTTTCTCGAAAAGAGGGTGGTCTTGGGTTTTGGAGTTGCAGTCTTCAACAGCACTCATCTTTATACCGTGTGGGGATCTCTCTGGTCCATTGGGATCACATGGAGGTGTCCTGAAGAGGTGTCATGGGGACTAATGGTGTCTTCTCCCTGACATGGACACAAAAGCTGCTTCTTGGCATCAACTGGCTTTGTCAGGTCAAAAGCATCAAGGTCATTCCATCTGTGCTAAGGAACTTCCTCAACCAGACCCTTACAAATTCACACTCTAACTTTCGTGGACAGTAATAATCCAATTTCTTGCATGAGATCCAAATGTAGCAAAACTTCCTTTCCTGTAAATGCCCCTCCCTGCCTCTCATGTGATTTTGGTTATATTTAGAAAATACTCATTACTTGGAAAGGTATTTATGCAAATTTTCAGTTGAGGGTGTGTGTGAAAACCCACAGTACTGCCCAAGTCACCTCCTCATACAATATTCCTGCTGTTGTAGGACCTTCTGGAAGAGGAGCAGACCTGGCCCCATGCTTCAGGGCCCTTGGATTTTCCTCTGGCCCAGACAAGTGCTCCTCTTCCTGGAAGCCAAGGATGGAGTCCCTCCGAGACCAGCACCCTGAGGCCACCTCAGAAGTGCCCTGAGCAGACAGAAGGACCACCTCCAGCACAGCCCATTCCTCACAAGGAAGCTGCCAGCCAGGATCAATGCTGGACAAAACCTCTGCCTTTCTCTGCAATGCCATCATTTTCAGCCTGACCTTCTCAGGCTCACCTGGCACTTGCTCAGGTGATTAAAGGTTGCGGTGGCAATTCCCTGCCTAACAGCACCCAAGCCAGCTGGATTAAACTTCCCTGGCATCTGTCTATGTGTGTCAAAGCCTTGGGCAGCCATGCAGACATCACCTTTGACAAGCAGGGGCAGATGGGCTTGGAGGAAGGTGAGTGTGGTGGCCCAGCTCCTTCTTGGAGTCACCTCTCCCCTCCCATCCCCACCTTGCCAGCCAGCATCCCCCCAGGCAGCAGGGCTGAGGCAGCAGCCAGCTGTTCCCCCCCACATCCCCAGCAGCTGCTGTCCCCCTGCCACCTTGACATCCCGCTGGCATGGTGAGCTACATCTGTGGGAAAGCAGCCAGGGGTCACTGGTGCATGGCAAGAATCAAAAACGGTCAATGTGCCATCTCTGCAAACAGCCTGGAGCCCCACAGCGCAGGAAGCACACGTGTGTGAAGCCCCTCGTGGAGGAGGGGACTACCTGCCCTGCACCTCAGCCTTGCAGGAGGGAGCGGCAGGAGCCGTGTACCTTGTAATACCTGTTTGAGATGTACCTGAACAGAAAGCATTAAAAATCGCTGAAGGGCCTGAGAAAAGGGGGTTTAGAGAGAGCATTCACATCCATGGCCTTAAGTGCTCTTCACCTGAAAACCACCTGCTGAGATGTTGCCATGGCTCTCGTGCCAACACCTCCAGGGTGGTGTGTCCTGGGACATCATTGCCACTCATCTCCTGCAGTCTGAACAATGAGCAACAGGACCGTGACTGGGTGCCCCATGCCTTCTGTGGCGTTCTCAGGCTGGACAGAGAATGGATAGGCTTTGTTCACCCAGCGAAGGTCTCCATTCACTTCTGACAGGCTGCCACAACCTACTGCCAAAAAAGAAGGAGAGCAGAAAGCAAAGGGTGTACAGCAAATGGAAATCAGGCTTGAGGACAAATACCAAAGCCAGTGAGGATGTGGCTGAGACCCACCCACTTCTGCAAAGCAGCTTTGCAAGTTCTTCTACCACCAATATTTAACCAGTCAACCAGTCCATCTAGTCAGCTACGTCAGCAAGCTCCAACCACACCACTCTGGTCCTCCAAGCAGTTCTGTTCAGCGCTGCTCAGGCACACCACTGCCAGCTGGAAACACACTGGCTCGGGTGCTGAAGCCATGCAAAAGAGCAGCAAGGCACAGCGATCAACTAGCTGCTGGAGGCTGACACAAGTTCTTCAAAACAGCTGCCCAGCTCACCTTTTTCCAGGCACAGGGTGCCTTTTTCCAGGCTCAGGGTGTCTCTGGCTAGATTACAGAAAGCAGAGCACAGCTATGACCAGTCCAGGGCACAGCAAGAAGAGGAAGCAGAGCAGAAGTGTCACGTATGCTTACTGCATCAAAACCAACATCTGAAGGACACTGCTGTCATTGACTGCACATAGATAATTTCTGCAGGCAAACACATCAGTTGTCCAGGCCTGTGTTCATTACCAGCTTGGAGATGAAGTTGGTGGGATTCCTGCAGTGCTGAATTACTTGGCTCATTATAAGCACACGTTCTCACATACAAGTTTTTGCACCAGAGTGCAAAAAACATTGTGTAAGAATTGTGACTTTAAGACCACGATTGCACCTAATCTAGCAGTCTTTCACAGTTCCCATGAAAACAGCAGTGCGATTGCCCTTTATTCAACATTTACTAATGCTTCTAAAATACTGAGAAGAATTTCGCTAATCATCCATTTCCTTACACTTCACAAAGGAGCTGAAATAAACCCTTAAAAATTACAAGACTTGCAACAACCAGTGGAGGTCTGTAAGCTGCACCAGTTAAGTAACCAGCCAGCAGATTACAGCACAAAAACCTTTTCAAAGGGAACTTGATAGCAGAGCATTGCTGAGAAGTCCATGAATGGAGACTGCCTCTGAGGGAGGATTTTGCTGAAAGTCAATGAGACCCTAGGGGAGAGATTTAGGGAATTCACTTTTCATTCAGCCTGAAGTCTTCTGAAAGCAACTTGGATATCCACACCGATATCCAAAGACTCCTGCTCACAAGCACCCAAAATGCAGACCACCCACAGCTTTCACACACATTCAGGCCCCCCAGGAGAGTCAAGGTTTGCCCAGTGGATCCAGAGTTTCCCCCTTCTCCACTTCTCATACTTCCTGACCCCATGGAAATTACCCTCAGCACAGGAGGGAGCTGCCTGTATTAGCAGGGGATGTAGCCTGGAGAGGAAGACGAGGAGAAAGCGACTGCTACTGCTCTTCAGCCAACCTGACCACTCTGCGAGCTCTGCAAGGAAGAGCATGGACCTCAGGGAACCTGTGGCACACGTGATTGCCAGGTGACATCTTCCCAGGAACCTGGTGAAGGGTCAACTGATGGAAACAGTGACCAGGCAGCAGACTGGAAACCCTGGGATTTCAAAGGCTTCCTTGAAGTGTAAAACTTGACAGTATCCATCACACGCTTCCCAATCAGACTTCCCATGATCACGATCCATTTCTTCTTTACTCTCTATGGTGCTCTGGATGAAAGATACCAATCCATCTGAAATCACATAAAAAGAATGCTAAAAAAAGTCCCGATGAGCTTTTGGGACCCAGTAATTTCTATGAATTACATTTACTGTTTTTAAGTTCAGGGAAGGAAAAACAGGAAATTGATCCACAGTAAAAGCAGACAATGCTGTGTCAGGAAAGAGTAGAACTTCCCTATTTATCAAGCTGGGAAATGTCATCTGGGGTTTTATAACCCAAGCTTTATGTGTCAAAAATGTAAAATTCACAGCAGAGCCAGGTTTCCAAAAGTTTATCTACACAGTTGCAAGCCTTGTATAGACATGAGGAAGTTCTACCAGCTCAACAAATAACATGATTTTTAAAGTGAGTTATTCAGGCAAGCTCTGTGAATGTGTATTTAATTTTCAGTTTATTTTGGTTTAGCTTAAAATTAACTTCAAAATCAATTATTCTGGTTTCAAACCAAGTTGTCCACTTTGTAACAGTTTTAAACTTTACTCTCAGTTGTAGAAAGCAACTTTCCCACAGAGCAGAGGACAGGACAAGTTTTAATTCACACCTTTGTTTATTTGTGAAGTCCTGTGTGGAGCTAGTCTTATTTTAGAATAAAAGCACTCAGGCAGGGACTCAAGTAACAAGAGAGTTAGAGCCCATATAATTATTTCTGAACATTTTGTGTGTACGCCAGCTCAGTATCACAACACCCACTCTGTATGCCAGTTCTGATGTCATGACACAGCTCGTTGTAATAGATTATTTGGGGATTAAAACCAAAACAAACAGGTATTATAAGGAAAAAATATTGCCACATGAGGGCATGCTTCTTCCCTTTCAAAAGCTTGCCTTTTCGACTCAAATCTAAGGCAAGTTACATTTTAAGACCTAGTTTTAAAAAAAGGAAAACTCAGGTTTTATTTACGATTTTCTAGGTTTGTAACATACCAATTAAGTGCAAAATTAGCACAAACTTTGAAAAGAAGCATTCTTTGCTTCCATCCGTGGTCACACTATTTTCCTGCGGTGACAGCAACATGCACTTTGGGCTTAGGGCAGAGGAGATGAGCTATCTCAATGCATAATACGTGTGTTCTGTACCACGTTGTGCAAAATAAGCACAGGACACAAAATCCAAACACAAAGTTACGAAAGACATAAATTTCACCTTTTGCCCAATGGGAACAGCTTCTCTGCCAACCAGGCACGTCAAGGCAAAGGGTGGCATCTTTTACTGTTCTCTTGCAAAAGAAGGGCAGGGTTGCAGGGTTCCCCGGGGTTTCCCAGCTCTAACACACCACAGGATCTGTCTCCTCCCAGAAAAGAGTGAGTCTGCACCCCCTTGACTGTGAGACTGCTGCCAAACCTTTCTGGGGATGCCTCAAGTCACATGGTCACCCCAACAAAGCGTCCCCTGCTAAGTCCCTCTTTCAGGCAAAACTACCATCATCAGGCTTTCAGAGCCTACCAGGTCATTTGTGGTAACAGCACACAAATTAGAAATTAATTAGGTCGGCAGACCATAATGACGGGCAGCAAGAGGTTAATCTGTCCACCTAGACTGCTGCACCAGAGCAGGAATCCTCAAGGCCACAAACCTTCTCTGGTCCTGAAAGGAGGATTTTGGACCCGTGGTGGAGCACAGTGATTAATTAGAAAACAACAGCATCCAAGTGTTTGAGTCACTAGAAGTAATTTTTCTTCTAGTGAGACAGAGTAGCTGCACATTCTTGCTTCCTGGAAACTTGAGTACTTAAACATGCAACATCCCACTCCAGTATCATGTCTGTGTCATGGAAATGATTCCACAAAACGTTAGGTTTCTTCCAGCTAATTCTATTCTCTAGCCAGTATCCACTGATGCTCAACATGCTACAGGATCTGGCTTGAGATGATTTGTTAAAATCAAATGGGAGGGTGTTTTCCCACATTCCAGAGGAGCAGGGTCACACACCAAGTTTCAGAGCCTGCCACTCACTTGACCTGGGCTCAGCAATTCCTGCCAGAGGAGCACCAGATCCTGGAGCCTTCATCCTTGGCTGATCCAGGGAAGCAGGAAGCTGCAGAGGCTGTATCCCTCACAGCACACGGCTGCACAATTTTAGAAGTCTGAGCTTGTGCTGACTAAGATGTCCGCACTGATGATAAAAGCCAGCTCACAGAGGAAATCTTTCTTCGGCTTCTCCCTTTATCCAAGAGATGTAAATTCACTCTGTGTGTCTTTCACCACTGCACCCATGCTCCCAGATGACTTCATCTGGCCACGAAAAGACAGACGAAACACAAATGCTCCGATGCTTGTGGAGACAGGTGCAGTAAAAGCCAGAGGTGGAGCAGTAAATAAGTTGAGAGGCAGGCTTTTAATCCAATAATATAGACAATACTGAATTCTCATATATTTTCTGTTGTTGTAAACATCGTTCAATTATAAAATTGAAAGATGCCAGGCTTCATGTTCTCACTGTAAAGTATCACAGGAAAATGCGCTGTGGTATTGGACGGGAGCATCACAGGTATTGTGTGCTAATGGTGACTATGATTTTTCTTTCTTCTATGATTGTACCAAAAGCAGTTTTGAATTAATGTGAGAGCACATCAATACCTGGATATTTGCATTTGCACTGGATGAGCAAACCTGAAGGAACAAGAACCCTGAATGTTTAGGCAGGGCTCAAGTTTCTCCTAAACTCCTTTGCCAGGCCATGAACTGCTTTTTTGTGCATCTCTTGGCTTCTCCACCAGCTTTTGCACCACAGCCTGAACCCACCCATCCTCCCAGGCCAGCATTGCTCCAAGAGCCCTGCAGCTCCTGGTGGAGCTACAGCTGGCCACCGCTGCCCACTGGCTTTGGCTACTGCCCCTTCCTCAAGGACTTTGCACAGCCACCCGGTCACCAGGACCTGGAAGGGCTGCACTGCGATTTGCTAATGGGTTGGAAAGAGAAGCTGGATCCCCCAGAAATAAAAGCAAGGGCAGGGAGATGACCAGGCTGTCCTGCTGAGTGCTAAGAGAGAAGAGAGGTTCCCCACTCGCTTGCCCAGCCCCTGGTACGCACAGAAGCAATGTTATCTGCACCTCAGAGCATCCCAGGCTTGCCTGGCATTGGGAGATAAAGGATTCTATCGCATCTTTAAAGAGGGACAGGCTGCGTGAGAGGCAGCCTGTGGCCCCATCTCAGAACTGGCAGGAAAAGGCCAGAGAGTGTGTGGGAGCAGGAGTGAGGGACACCTGAGTCACACATGGTAAGGCCAGCCTGGCACAGGCACTCACCCAGCTGGGGTAGCAGGATGGCCCTCCCACAGCTTCCTCTGCTGCACAGTGTTCTACACACAGGAATGAACTCCAGCACCCGAGGAACAACCTTCCCATCAATCAGGGAGGGAAGTGTAGAGAGCAGGCTGAAAGGGACTGTCAGTCTGAGGAGTGCTCAGGGGAGAGAAGTAAAAACGAAGGAACTGAGACAAGTGAAAATAAAAAAGAAAACAAAGTGAAAATAAATAGAGCAAAGAAAAAAATAAATACATAAAAAATAAAGGGGAAGGAGAAGTTGCCACTTTCTCACTGGCTCCTGCCTCAGCAGCACAGTCCTCTCCTAGCTCATGGAAGGACAAGAGTGGGTCTCACAGGGCTTTGTCCCTGTGAGAACATCACCCAGTGGGCAGATCCCACAGCGGGAGCCTTCTCTGGACAGCGAAGGAGCTGACCTCCACCACAATGGACAAGGAGGCTGCCCCACAACCAGGTGGGTGACAAAGGGGCCTCCACTCTCCCTGGGCTCCTGGGACCCTTCTCAGCCTGACCCGTGCCACCATTTCAGAGGTGGCTCTGGCTGGGAGTCAACAGGAAATCAACACCCCGGTCAAAGGCTGGAGCAGCTCGGAGGCCACAGTGAGCCTCCCGGCAGAGCTACTGCCACTACTGCTCCCAGGAAAACACAGGAGGGGAAAACACTTCCTTCTTCAGTTCATGCCATTCTGGATTAGACAGGACAAGGACATTTGACGTCACCTGCCCATCCAGGTGGCCTGTGCACATCCCTGTGGGGGGACTGCCACCCAGTACAAAATCTTCAGGGAACATAAGAAGGCACATAAGAGGAGATGTTCTCTTTCCAATGTCCAAGGCATTGGCTGGCTCACCAGCTTCCCCAAAACACACTGGTAGGATGCCCCTGCAGCAGGGGCAGGATGTGAAATCTCCAAGCCCTTGATTTCATCTGAGTTTTGGTGTTGTTTCTGACCAGCCACCACTTCAGCAGGTGGCACTTTAGCCTGTGTGCCAGCATGTGCACTTGGAGGTCTCTCTGCCAAAACCTGCCCTTTTTTTGCATCACTGCAAGCATGGCCTGCCTGGGAGGGTTCCCTCAGGGCTGAGGAGGAAGGGAAACAGCAACATTAAGCTTAAAAGGCAAAATCACAGCAGGATTCAGGCACTGAAGTTCCTTTGGTGCCACTGAAAATCCCATCCAAAGTCCCAGCAAAGGCAGGTTATACAAGTTAAACCTGCCCACACACAGGCACCACTGTCCCTGGGACTTTTGCCCCACTCACAACAATAAGTCTGTTTATAAAGCACCAGCTTCCTGTTCCAGCTTCACCACTTGTTGCAGCATCAACCAGCCCCCGCAGCTGCAAGGCTGTCCCTTGCCACTCATCCCATCTCCTGACAGGAGCCAGCAGGACAAAATCCTGCCCACCCCAAAGCACCTCCCGCTGCTCCACCGACCGTCCCCCCGCAGCATTTGTGGCATCGGTCGCTCTTGGGAAGCTGCCGGGCTCCACGTGGCCACAGCTGAGGTGCGAGCACGTTTTCCTTGCCTGACGGCCGGGAACCTGCGGCAGAGAGGCGGCCAGCAGCTGGGCTGGGAAAGCTGCTGCTGCTGCTTGCCAAGTCTACGTGGTCGCCATAAAAAAATATTGCCAGGCTTTTCATGGAGTAAGAGCTAAGCACGAGCTCCCACTTCAGCCCAGAGACAACTGCGCCTGCTTCGCTCTCTGCAGAGGAGAATTCCTCTTTGACTGGAGAACAGGCATAAGGGAAACAGCACATGGCAGCAATCATGGGAGAGTGGCAAACAGCCATCCGAACTGGTGGTCACAAAGCCGTCCAGCAGCTGCAGAGAGAGAGGAGGGGGGAAAATGAGCCAGAGGGAGATGGAGTGGAGGAGGAGGGGAGGAAGACTTAAAGACAGGCAGATTAAGGGCAGCCTCTCAAATGAGTTAAAACTCACCGAGACGTGGTTACAACTCCCTGTTTAGCAGGAGGCATCCACAAATGAATACAAAGGAATAAAACCTGGACAACTAGGAAGTCGAAGTCAATCAGATTCATACATATTTAACAGGGACATTCATCTGAATAGAGGCCTGCCTGTAGCACGCTAGAAATAAGTCACACTGCCTGGGAGGCTCACACAGAAAGCTTTGCTCCAGGCCAGCACGGGACAGAAAGGCAGGAGATTGTTTGCTGTGCTCAGGGAAAAAGCAGCCCTGATGTGAACAGAGAAGACGAAGAAGCTGACGAGGTGCAGGGGAAAGGTTATGTCCCGTGCTGGTGAGATGCAGGGAAAGGGCATGCTCTCTGGACCCTGACCCAGGAAGGCCTGGATCGACCATGCTCTGTTTCACAGCTGAAACCCGCCCCCTGGCACACACTGTCGGGGACAAGCAGAGCTGCTGCCTGTGGAGCCAGAGCAGCTGAGCTGCAGCCCAGGAGACAGCACAGCTGCTCAGGGGCAGACCCAGGAAAAAGCTTTAGCTCTTGTTTTCTGGTCCAGAGCTCTTGCTTTCAGAGCAGGAGCACAGCTTTGACAAGAAGCCCCAGAAAGCTTCTTGAAACATGTGCTGGGATCATGACTGACGTTAGAGGAGGATGAGCGACAGAGGGATCACATCTCCTTTAGTCTCTCTAGCAATGGCCTGGATCCAGGCATGGACTTGGGCTATAACCTATTGCCACACATCCTGGTGGGCCCTTTCAGAACTGGATTAGTGGGAATTCAAGCCTAAGAGAACCATGCTGCATCAAACCATGCACATGACTTCTGCTGCACCTCTGCCTGGGCTCTGGCTGAACCAATGCCCTTGCACAGGGCCCTACAATGGCACATCCTGTATCAGAGTTGCTCCATGGGCAGCCCTCAGCAACCTTGGCATTTGATGTGAACCCATTAGTATAAAAATGGGAAACCCAAAGTGGGTACTGCTGGCTTGGGAAGGGTCACCAAACAGGATTCCCTGCCTACTGTCCTCCACTGGCAACCATATGAAACACAAAAACAGTTGTTGCTAGAGAGTTCCCTCTCTGTCCAGCACAGCCTGTCACAGGAGTTCTGCAACCCAGGCTGTGTCCTCGCTGACACCTACTCAACCTCAGAAACCCTCCAGAGGTTTGCACAAGCACAACTGGCTGAACTTTCCAGTGAGACACAGGAACACAGGCACTCTCATCCCACAGGAATTGCTATGGCCCTGTTGACATGGAGGCTTGTAGGTGGTGTTTCCAGAGCAGATTTCCCTCTCTCCTCAATGCGGAGGCTCTCCCTTGGGGCAGCAGCAATGGCTTCAGTCCACCCTGTCATCTGTGGCAAAAAGGCATCAGCCAGACAAGGAGAGGCTCTTATCGAACAGATGGGGAGCAGGACACAGCTGAAGAAAATATGGGGAGCGCACCTACAGCACATGACAGTAGTACGTGATATGTTCCAGAGATACGGGAAAATGACGGTTATGAAAGAGACTAGAGGGGAAGGGAAAGGAAAAAAAAGCCTTTTGGCCCAAGTCCAGGGGGAAAGGTTCATTTCTGTCATCAGACTTAATGGTTCAGCCTCGGGAGAAATGCAAACGGCACCAGGTCCTCCCTTCCCAGAGAGGGAGAGCAGGGTCAAACACAGCACCACCGTTCCTCTCCGTGTGCACGCCACCTGCCTCAGCCTGACCCGAGGCAGGAGTTGTCCTGAGCTGCCATTGGAGCCAGGTTTACAGAGAGCAGCAGTGGCCTGGTGATCACTGCATCATGTAGGGAATCAGAAGTACTTTTGCCCCAGGCAATACAGTAAGCTCAGTAGGAACCAGTTTTCATGCATCAGATATATTACAGGGATGCCACACATCCCATTTGGCAACTCCCTCACGTATTGCAAGCTTCTGGACAAAGGGACTCCAAACTCTCTGGGTCTGGCACAGCACTCACTGGGCTTGAATTTAGACTTACATTCTTGGCCAGCAGCCCTGAGCGCTGGGAAGGAAGCATCCTTTTTCCCCCTCTCCTCCCTCCTTCCCACTCCTGCCCCCGGACGGAAGGCATATTGGATCACTCCTCTTTGTGAGTAAGGGAGTGCTCTTCTGAAATAACACCCTCTGCACGGGCAGCTCTGCTGGTCCTGCTCTTCTCAATCCACCAGAAAAAAAAATCTCTGCTGGAATACTGTTCTGCTGGAATCAAAACACATCACAAAATCCAGCTGACTTTAACAGGATTTTCCTTAAGAAGAAAATCAGGAAAAGAAAGAGTTCCTGATTGAGTGCGTTGAAACATTTTACAGCACGTTTATAGCTGCTTTTTTATTCCTATTTCAAAGCTACTTTAATTTTGTCTCCTTGTAATGCATTAGGTAAGCTGCAAAACTCAAACTCAAAGCTTCCAGTTATTCCAAAAAAAAAAAAAACCTGAAGATTTTAAAATTTGCCAAATCAAATTCTGAACAGTAAAAATCCTCCATAAAACCAAACCTAAATATCCATTTCCACCCTCTGTATAAATATTAAACATCATTTGAATACAGTTCTCAATCTGTGAAATCCCCTGGCGTAGATAAGCTTTTAGTACTAGGCAGGATGATAAAACTGTTGTACAGTGTAATAAGCTGCTATAAAATTATTGTAATTCCAGTAGGGGGTTCTACAGCAAGTACAACATCTAAATTTTTGAAAACATACATATATTCTACCACCAATAAAACTATGCAGCTAGGAGAGAAGCTATCGATACATCAGTATTTACAGGTTTAGGAATTATATAATCCTAAGTGACATTTCCCAGCATTCGTCTTCCACACGACTTTTCAAAACAGGCAAACAACTTCAGCATCCTGTTAACTGTGTTCTCTTGTGCATGTATGCAGTCCCATTGGTCTCACAGGTGTAAATTAGGGCAGGATTTGGCCCACGATATCCATAGCCCAAAACAGC
Source organism: Edolisoma coerulescens (assembly GCA_013397115.1). Taxonomy (NCBI): domain Eukaryota; kingdom Metazoa; phylum Chordata; class Aves; order Passeriformes; family Campephagidae; genus Edolisoma; species Edolisoma coerulescens. The sequence continues at coordinate 35,287 of VWZW01002783.1, forward strand.
AACTGCAAATCCTTAAAGGAGCTGGGGAAAAAAAAGAGACAATAGCCCTAAAACAATTAGTGAGATTAGAGACAAAAGAAAAATAATTATGTTGACAAAAGCAATGCTATATGTTAGCTTGACCCTAAATAAAACCTTAGATACTGTCTAGTAAGTCCTCTGTTGAAACCACTGAACTGAACAGTAAAATAAAAGCCAGTTTGGAGGGGGCAGCAGCTTCGAACCTACAGAAAGCAGCTTTACATACCAACCGCAGGCAGCAAGTAAAGATCACTGTGTTTAAGCAGAAATTGCAGGAAGTGTGCGGGTGGCAATAGCCATCCTCCACACTAGACTTTAGTGGAGGACACTGTGACCATTCCTGTGGCTGGTCCAGGAAAACATCCGTGCCGTGGCGAGACACACTGCCAAGATGCGTCCTCACTTTCCAAGGGCTCAGCAGCTGGACTTGGGATGAGCCTTTTGGATTTGCCAAGGCCTGAAACAAAATTAGATGAGCCAGAAATGAAAGGTGAGATCTTGGACCAAGTACAATAGATCTTGGATCCTGTACAAAAGTCACAGAGATCAGATGTCACCCAGTGATTAGGGGAAGTTGGGATAATATCAAAGAGAAGGTAGGCCAGCTATATTAAGAGGAAGAAAACTCCTTCAATTATAGCCCAGATCTACAAGTCAGAAGACATAGTTTATACTCTTGACAAAGCTGAAAACTTCCTGTGACATCTTAAGCAACCTAGTTTGCTCCTCGATCCAACAGGATAATAATTTACACAATCCAGAGCTCTCCACTAACTGAAGTGCACAGACTGCTTGCAGCTCCCAAGGAGAAAAGTGCTCTTACCTTAAAACACAGCAACAAAACCCTCCCATCATCCATCTGCTGAGCACAGAGAGAATGCTCTCAGTGGGGTACCAAACACAGCCAGCTCCCACTGATGTATTTTAGTGCTTGCTACTTAGCCCCAGCATTCTGCTTCCTATCCCTTATAGCCACCTCTGTCCCACCACGTTCTTCATGAATGGAAACTATTCATATCATTATATTAGAAATAGCCTAGTAAACAGGAAAAAAACCAGAAGATTTGCCAGCAGGTGCTATGGGAGGGGAGAAGGCGATGGTGATCAGCAGCTTTGCAGCCATGTGAATGGTACCAAGCACGGCAATTTAACCACCTCTCTGTCGAGAAAGTCAGAACCATGGGGATTCATATTTAGAGAAGGCTTCCCAACACACTGTTGGCTCTTATCTCAACCCAGCATTGTACATGCTATTCATCACAGGCCATGACAGAAATTATATCAGCATCAGCAGCAACCAGAATATTCTGCAAGAAAAAAACCCAACCAAAGAAACCACCGGTGTTTACCATGAATAATGTCAGTTGTTCTACAGTTTCCAACTTCCAGTTGGAGTTATTTGGCTCTGAGCTAATGAAAGCACTTTGGGAATATCAGCTGGATGTAGGGCAGCATCCAGAGGTATTTGACCTCTGTAAAACCTAGGAGTAAAAACCTATGTATGCCCTACGTTTCTTGTCTAAAAGTCATCCCCCCAGAATAGCTTGTGATCTAGTTATTTTTATTCAGAGAAGAGCCTGTGCCTTGAGTTTGGATCAGAGTCCAAATTCCGCTAGAGTTTCAGACTGTTGTTAAGGTAGGATGCTCCATTCTGGCCCAGTTCGGAAACAGGATGACCAGTAATTTAGGGATCCCATTTAGAGTCAGGCTTGGACGTTAGGGGTGGTCCATTTTTACAGGTGTGTGTCATACAACAAATTAGCAATTTTACATGAAAAGTAGGGGTTTTTTTCTCAAGAAGGGAGAATTTAGAAACTGTGTCCCCGTTTCCACATTTCAGGAAGGCTGCAGGCTGTTTCATGGATGCTGGGAAGATTTCTGAGTGTCACCAGTCCTCAGAGGCTATAATTTGATAAAGGAGAGCACGTTCCACTAGCTGAAAATCATAGTGGTGAGTACTAACAGCTCTCTGTGTTAAAGCACTATGAGCACACACACACATTTACCATTAGGAGACACACAGCATTATAGCTTGCTCTGTTTTGTCTCTGCATGCTAGGATTCTTTGACAATTTTCTACATTTTGGGATGTGGAAACCCTGTAGGAACTACAGGATCTCTTAAAAACCACCTGCCCGTTTTCTTCCTCCTTCCTCCCATTTATGAATGATCCCTTGAGTACAGGAGCTTTCTTCGTTGCCCCAACTGGATATTCTTAAAGACTTTATTATAACTTGCTGGTTCATCTTTAACCACAGTGCTAGTAATATAATAATTAATAAAAATTTCTTGTAAATGCTCTGTTAGTAAATCTGGAAAATAATGATCTCTTAGTTACCTGGCCTTCTACCCCACTGCGTACCCATCCTAGAGCCCTTGTTTACACAGGAGGCTGACACAGTTCCAAACACACCATTTTAGTTGCTCACGTAACAAATAAATACTTCACACGTATTTTACACACATGCTTGGCACGAAATGTAGAAGTGCACATTCACATGGAACAGGAGTAATATAGTCTATCCCAGTAGATGCATCCAGTCCCATACCCATCTTCAGACCTGTAGCAGGCAATGCAGGAACTGTTTGGGGCTGTGGACATGTTCTGTGGGAGAGGATTGAACCACCTTCTCTCCTTTCCTCTCCCTTTTTTCTATAACTCAGGGTAAAGCAGTGCTGTAAAAGTGCTCTCTCTCAAACGTAAGGAATGTCAGCTGGGTTAACAAGCACCACCTTTGCCTGCACTTAAAACTATCTGAAAGGCTTCACCTGAAAGATCAGTAAGACCTTGGACAACCTTTTCTAAGAGCAGAGCAAGGGGCATAGGTGCCATTAGCAGAGGATTGGTAGCAAGCATCTGGAATGGCTGTGAAATTTCCAACCAGCTCAGCTGTTAGAAAATAAATGTCTGTCCACAGCCTCATGGAACTGAGCTGGTGCATCTTCAGACATCCCTTACATAAATCTCTTGTACACTCAAGAGATTTATGATAAACACTTGCTCTTTCCTTAACCTCCAAAACCTTTTCCACCCGCTGAATAACTCAAGAGTCTTTCCTCTCACCCAGCCTGTTCAATATCTATATAAAGCCTCTGGAGAAGATTCAGTGGCACCACAGACTGACTTGTCAGCAGTACACATATGACACCCATCTCTACATTATCTTCACCTCCCATGCAAATAACACCATTACTCAACCCTTCAAGGGCTTGACTAAGATCAGCAAATGAATGAAGCTGGCAGAAGCTGAATTGTCACAAGAGCCTGGGCTGACAATGGTATAGGAAAGTACTTTACGCTTTGATAATGTCCATTACTGGCACTAAGACTAACTGAAGATTTCGTGTTCATCTGAATTCCATCATCCTAAAAACCCCAATAACTGTTGCTGCAAAAGCCTCAATCCTTCAGCACTATTTCCAATCACATAACTGAAAAGATTAGACTTGGCCCTTATGCTTGATTTCTACAACCTAATGGATTTAGAACTTACAACCCATGCAAGAATGCTTCTAGCCATTTACTCAGCAGCACAAGACCACCAAACAAGCTTAAGCTCTGTTCTTTGCTCTGCTCACTACTCAGTACCAGCTTAAATTCAAGGCTTTGCCTTTATTTTCAAAGCCTTCATGACTTCAGCGAAAATTGGCTTAAGGGCATCCACACTTCTGAAACATGACACTGTTGAAACCTGACAGTTATATTGCTCTGTAACAAAATAAATACCCACTTTGATGGTGTGTGCACCAGGGACAGAGATTCCCTGCTGCCTAAGACACAACCTGCAAGAGACACCCATAAATCTCAGAAGTGCAGAACAAGAGAGAAGCTCCAGTTTTTCAACCCAGCCTTCCTGTCTCTGTTCCAACTGTACCAAAACCATCAGCATGAACAAGTAGTCCATGACTGAGAGATCAGAGGAAGTCTGATTTCCAGGGGACTCCACTAGGAGTTCCCTGGTGTCTGATAAAAGGTGAGCTGAGCTGGTAGCATGCTGATGGTTCCAGCACAAACAGGCTCTTTCATGTACCCATCCGCCTCTCTCTTTCAAACTCACGGGAACTTCATTTTAGATCTGTATTCTTTTGTCAACAGGCTCAAACTTCTGGGGAGGTGAGAAGGGAAGGCACATGGAATCACACATACAGACAGACTCACACAAACAGCATGAATTCAGAGGCTTTGTTTTACTAGGAAAGAGTTATTGGCAAAAGCACCCCATGTAAAAAATAGGAGAGGAAATGAGAGAGAGGAATGTCAAAGATGTCTTGTGCTCATTCTCATGAGCTCATAAAGTGATTGGAGGGAGATAGATAAAGGTATACAGGAATATCTGAGGAGTCGTTGCTTTCCAACACACCAGTAACAGCCAGCGACTCAGAACCTGGAGAGAATCACACAAACATTTCCAAATGACAAATGAGTCACTAATGATAATTAGATCTGACAGATATTTATTTCCTCCTAAAAATAAATCCAGAAACTGCTTTTCAATTATATGAGATGCAAAACAAGGCAAAAAGTTGAGATACCATTGAAATACACCTGAATCTATGTCCATAACTCACTGCTGCACAGGGAGGGGACGCTGTTTTAAGGCTGCATTTCCATGTTACTTTTTCATTTCCTGACCATTGCTCAGTTGCAGTGCATCTAACTATGTTTAAATTGCCTGCCAAGGAAAGTAAAACAGAGGCACTTCAATAGGGGAGCCAACCACACCTATATCTATACACTATTCAGAATAAATGCCCTGACAATGCAGAATTTTCGTGATGCATCTAGCATTCCACCAGTCCTCCAGCTGGTCTTGCCTGGGAGGAAAAATGTGCATGTATGAGCAGGGATACTGTTCAGAGACACTAAAACAGGTCCATAATAAGTCATCCCGTTTTCTTCAGCACAAAAATAAGCCCATATCAGGCATTTTTTTCTGACAACAACTGGCAGCAACTTTGTGCATTTCAAATGCCAGTCAGACAACTTTTCAAATGGTTAAAAGGTGTGTGAAGCTTGGAAGTCTTGCCAGTTGATAAAACCTTGCTGAAACATTAAACAAAAGTTCCCATGAAATTTCCATTGCAACAACCATTCAAATTGAAATCTGCCTAAATTTGTGCAGACCTTTGGGCTAATCTGACAAGAAGTAAGTGGCCAAGCAAACCATCAGAACTGAAACTTGGAATCACCAAAGAGGCCCACGCCAAGCCTCTGCCTTGGTGGGGTTATATCTTGTCAGCCTCTTCCAATGTTTGTTTCCAGCAGCAACATTTGGGCTGGCACACTGTGCCAGAGAGACAGCATTTTTGAGTTACAACTGAGAAAACAGACAAAAAAATAAAAACAAAAATTATGCTGGTTTAATTATTTGGGAAGGCAGCTAGCATCATCATGAAAGTGTCCAAATTTTAGTTCAAACCAGCCTCCTCCCCATTCTCTCCCAAAACTCTTATCTTCTTTTCTTAAACTGACAATTCAGAAAACAGCCAGAGTGCTGCTTCTTTCTGCCTTGTATCCTCTGCCACGCTTGCACATGTGCTTATCCAGTAACAGGCATCTCTAGTGAAATGGGATTACGTTCCACTGGTGAAGCGCATGAGCACAGCCCTGGGTGGGGCTGCTGGAGGATCAGCTCTTAATAAGGTGTCCAATTTATAATCTAGCAGGGCGAAGAGCAACTGGCTCTCAGAATGAATAGCTCTTCTGTCTTACCATCTCCTGAGGCTGGCTGCTGGGCCGGCCCGCCTCATCCTTTTTTTTCCCCCTCTCTCTGTCTCTCTGACGCTGTTACTCTTTTTACTAAGTTTTTGCTGTTTCCCAGACTCGAAATATAAAGAGGAAGGAAGACAAGAAGTATCCACCCGTATCTGGTCACACACTGCAAACTGCAGCAAGATGAGCAAACGCTCTGCTAGCATAATAGGATATAAACCCTTGCTATTAACTTATTCCAAGAAAGTTTCGTTTCAGCCTAGGACCCTGCTCTCGGGGACCGCCTTTGTGCCAGGCGCTGTCTGTAAAAGGGATGCTCCGCGCCGGCCGGGGCGCCGGGCACGCCCAGGGCGCGCAGCCGAGGAGGCAGCGGGATGCGGTGCCGCGGGCGGTGCTGTNCCAGGGACAGGCCGGCACTCACCGACCAGCGGGACGCGTCCTCCGCTGCAGAAAGGCCCCGCAGGAACGCTTGGCGCACCGCTGCTGCAAAGGCTGGTGGTGGCACAGCCGAGCATCTCTCTTTTCTCCAAAGCGGTTCTCTGGACAAAGATTCCCCCTGGCCCGGGAGGCTTGTCGCAGAGCCTCCCATGCCTGCAGGAGGCACACTGAATAGATTTCTTTCCGTGGCGATGAACTTACTCAGCCTCTCACAAAGCACACATCTGCAGCGTGCTGCAGTCAGGAAGGGCTGCCCCTCAGGAGTGACTGCTCCTTGCTACCCACCGTCCTCCTCTCTTTCTGCCTCTGTGCTCGCACTGTGTGGTGTAGAATGACTCTTTCCTGTCTGCAGCACTTAAACAAAAAAAACCCCTTAAATACTTTCTGAAAGTACCACCTGAAAACTTTCCATCATTCCGTGCTTCCCCCCTTGCCAAAGCAAAGTGAAAGGTGATACCACCAGCCACTTGATCAATCTCTGTCAGGGTCGGGGGCATCTGGCTCCTGTAGGATTTTTTATAGTAGGAGTCTGTTTCTAGGACCATTGGCTCTTCTGCAGCAGGATGCTGTTTTCTGGATCTGCTTTAAGCTGAACTCCAAAAGACCACAGAGAAAGAAGAAGCAGGGAGTGTGCAGCCAACTTCCTGGAAAAGACACCCGAGCTGTTCCTGTAGCCTCCTGCAACCACACTCCATCCTCCCCAGCCCCTACAGCTGGTCCCAGCAATTGCCAGCACTATGGGCTCTGAAGGCACGGGAAGTGGCCCACAGCTGGCCTGGGGAGCCTGCCTGGTTGGAGCAGTGTTTTCAATTAATAGCCTGCTCAGCAGCCACATCATGTTCTGTGAGAAATGCTAAGCGTCACTTGCAGTCTCTTGGTCCAAAATGTTTGGGAGAGCCACTGTTCTGTCCCCAACCTCACAGGGACTTTGCATCTGGGAGGAATGCCTGGGATGGAGAACACAAAAGGACAAGCTGGACTGGAGTACCCATTATGCCATTGAAAAAAATGAAAATAAGATGTCAACAACTTCTATGGGCCTAATTGTTTCTTCTCAAACAGATTGTTAGCTTATGTGAATCAGGGTAGCTCCACTGAGTAAACCAAAGAATGGAAGGGGGGAGGGGGATAGCCTTGGGATCAGAAAGGCACAATATGGGTCTTTATCCCCATTGCTTGCTGGCTACTGAGTAACATTAACTTATTGCCACCCCACCCACNGACTGCATAAGTTTCTGCAAACACCACCACACAAGGCCACCCGAAGGACTGGGCCTTGACTCCCTCTCTCTGCATCTCCTGCTCCTGCCCTTGCTGCTCAGCTCTACCATCTAACCCAACCACACAAAACTAAACTGACTAAAAACCAGAAACTGTCATTTTCTGAGCCAGATTTCTCCCCTGAACTGGTCCACCTTACAGCCACGTGCACTTTGGACCAGGTGTAAAGATAATACAACAGCTTTTTTCAGCATCAGTGCCAGCTTGAAGAGTGCATCAGACTGCAGCCTGGTGAAACACTGGGAAATCCCACAGCGAGCCGCAGAGTAGGAAGCCGTGCTTTAATTTCAGCAAAACAAAGATTAGGCAGTGAGTGAGTGATGCAAACGCACCTAGTCAGACTTCTCCACTGGACCTTCAAGAGAAAAAAGAGGTAAAACATCAAGCACAAAGGGCAGCCCGACTTCTCCAAACACAAAATCAGGACAAGCCAAATCCTGTCCAATTGCACAACATTAAAGAGTGATTCTGTGCTCTCTTACCTTGTGCTAAGGGAACAGCAATGTTCTGACCTGCAGTGATTTATGTGTAGCAAAGTCATGCCATAAACAAGTGAGAGGAACCAAAATCTCATGCCCTAATCCCTCAAAGCAAAACCAAATTCATTATGGGCATCAAGCTTGCAGATGAAGAAGGTAATGCTTATCTTGTTTGAATCCAATAAAAGCATCCAAACAAGAGAAGCAATGCTGCAAGAGTTTTCTCTGTTACATTTGCAAATAATGCTAAAAAAAAAATTAATCATGTCACATGCTTTATAAAAATTAATTTATCTTGATGTCTCCCCAGCTGGACAGGTGTTACTACCTCCAGTGAACATACAAGCAAGCTGAGTAAGACAGACCTGGCTCTGCTTTTAAGTAATGTCTAATTTTCAGTGCACTTCTGTGTACGGGCAGCTTCTGTTAATTTTGGCTAGAGCTGTAAGTGATTAATACACATGTAAGACAGATTCTGGATATCTCAAGCTACAGGGCTAAAATTAAAGCCCATGCTTGAAAATGTGATCCTAAATGACTTGCCCTCGGCTGGGCAAGACAGGGAATCTGTTGCAGGATCAGGACAATAAGCCAAGTCTTCAGAATCCTCGGGGCTTGTCTCCACAAGAAATGTAGGGAAGCAACACAGAATTGCAGCACGCCAGAAACATTCTCCCCAGGTGGACCCTTGGGTGTTCACTGCTTTCAAAGAGCAAATTTTAACCCCTCCATAAATTCATCCCTTCCCCCACAAACACAGAGAGACCCACTTCTCAGTGCTTAGCACCGTCACTTGTTGCCACTTTCTAAACTGAGAGGTGCTGGTGGCAAGAGAAGGATGTGGTGACTCCAGAGGTAGCAATAAGAAAGCCAAGGGTAAAGTTTCACTTTGGTTTCAGCAGAAAGCTTCCCCATGAAGATGTTTTGGTGTGCAATCAGCACCGAAGCAGCTTACTGGTGTTTCAAAGACGGGTGAGCTACCTCCCACTCAGCACACTCAAGGTTGTGTGTACCCATTTTAAGCAGAGACATGGAGGATCTGAATAGCTGCCCACATTAGCTGGAGGACAATGCCAGCCCAAAGGAGCAGCTGCGTGGTTTCATGCTAGTACTAAGCAACATTTCTTTCTGCAAGAAACCCTCTAAAGATAATTTAACAACGTCTACACAAGGCACTGGGCTACAGATGCACATCCTCCCAAGCTGAGGTGCTGCTGAAGAAGTCTTATCAACCCAGCCTGTAGCTACCATCCCTTCAGGTCTGCTCTGCTCAACTGTGCTTGAATGCTTCTCACAGTTTTTCAGGCTGAATGAGGTAGGTTAGAGGGGGCCTAGTATTTCAACATTACAATCTGCCACCGAATGACGGGAAGTGGTCAACCCACAGCTTACTCCCTGGATCTGAAGCAGCAGGAACCTCTGGCACCAGGGAAGAGCTGGAGACAGAAACTTCTACCACAGCCTGCGTGAATATCTGTGGCCTAAGTGCAGGGTGACAGCGTCCAGAAGTTCATCCTCTGGCTTGTCACATGCCAGCTTTCACATGGAAATGAGCCTAGTGCTAATGCATTAAGTCCTAGCTACCATTTAAAATGGTGTGGGCATAGCACTGCCATTATTTAAATTCTCAAATTGGTATGATATAGCTTAACTGGCAAAGATCAGTGCAGGCTAGGTCTGCCAAAACTGGTGGGTGCAAAGGAAGTGCTGCAGTACCCTGTGGTGAGGATGGCAGCCAGCCACAGAGTGACCACCCGGCAGGTGCATGCACCACACAGGCAAGCCTGAGGTCACTTTATGGTCTTAGTGGACTTGAGAAGAAGAGGAACACTTCAGGTGACAGACGTACAATTGTTTGGACTGTAGCAGAGCCCTTTGGTGTAGCTTCCCCTCATTCCTCACAAACCCACAGAGTGACTTACACCTGCTGTCCCCCGACACCAAGGCAAGTGTTTGTGTAGCTAAGCTCCAAAGACTTTTTTTAAGGACCTTTGGGTTAAAAAAATGCCACCATGCATTCTCCCTGAAATGCATGTCTTTTCTTTTAAGTGGATCATTTCACAGGACTGGCTTAGAGGGCAGCTAGACAAACAGCTGTATCAGCACAGCTACTGAAGCAGTAAGCTGGGGGAGCAGGGAAGGAGCCGACAAGAGCAGCCACCTCGCTCAGCTGCAAGCTAAAGCTGGACACCTGACTGTGGCCCAGCTCTACCTATACTTTCCAAAGTGTGTGTTTTGGTTTGGACTGGTTTTCTGGTGGGGTTTTTTTCCTTACGTTTCCTAAGGAAATTAGATTCTTGTAATTGTTCTTTCCGTCAGTTTTCCCATAATCTGTTTAAAGTCTGCTGTCCCATTCTCAGTCAAATCTGAGAGAGTTTCAAACATAGCATGATGCTCTAAATCTGTCAGTGTCTGGGTAGAGGCCCAAATTTGTGCCTCTGCAAGGGGAAAAGCAGGCAAAACTCAGCTGCTACCCAATGCTGCTCTTCAGCTGACACACAGCTCTGGCCTGTGGCTTCAGAGGGACAGGGAGGGAGCTGAGGTGGTGAATTGGATGCTCATCATACAAGGCCAGGCTTTGTCACTGTAATTGTGCATGCACAGCCTGCCTTTATCCTGACTTTGAACCCTATGGCATGTAGACTTCAGTGTATACTTGTATTTCAAAATAAAGTATCCCGTCAGAAATTCCTTCTATGAGTCATTAAAATGTAGTTAGTACTTTTAAATCCCTTCAGTGACTTCTGCATCAGGCTATATTGTGAGAAATTGTCTTAAAAACACAAGTAGTACAGATATCCTTAGTGACAAAAGGTGATATTTACTTCTGGGCAGGGGCTCATGTGTACCATTTGTGAAATATGATGACTGACACTGTATTTATATTGCTAAAATTCATTTTCTGGGGGGAGCTCAACACAGAGATGAAGTTCATCTAACATGAGAGGAAAAAGGTAAGTTGTCAGCCGGATAGGTTCTTCACTGATCTATAAATCAGAGAGAATAGCAATGTATACTGTATTCCCGCCTGTTCCCACACACTCCTGCTTGTCATCGCAAGAGCTCTTTAGTACCCTGAAATACAGCTTGACAATAAAAATTAATTGAAAGTGCGCTAGAATCATTAACTTTTGGAGCTTCACAGTTTGCCCATCCTTAAATAACGCTGGTTATAAAATCCTGTTTGCATTACAATTCCTTGGCTCTGTGCCATGTAGCATGTAGAGAAATCAGCAATATGTGCAGCAGGGACTTTGCTGGCTATAATATGAATGCACATAATAGACTTTCTTCTTTAGCTCAGCAGCAAAACACTGACTCAGATCTAGAGACCAGTTATAGTCCCAGTGGTGTTTACTCCGTGTAATTAGCAGTATCAAGTGTGTTGTCTTTTGGGTAGCCTGATTGTTTCCATATGCACGAGTACCTTCTGTGAACGCAGACAGGGCAAGAGGCAGGCAGCACTCGAAGCACACACAGTGTTACAGGAAGCACATATGTTTTAAATACCTTATCTCTACAATTAAGAAGAGTTTAGAAATTGGTCATATAAATCTTGGGAAACGGAGCCAGCAGAGAGAGAAAAAGACCTTCTTTCCAAGCAAGAACTTTGCCTGGGTAACTACTCGTACCTAGGTGCTGGAGATGGCACAGACATCTCCCTGCTTGCTGATGGGAGAGCGGCATGAATCAGTAGCTCATGCATTGCTCCGGGAGGGAGAAGGCTGTTGATGCTGTGTTGGGGCCCGGAGGAAGACTGGGCTGGCATTCGAGGCGGGGCGTGCCTGGGAATGCTGCACAGCATTCATCTTAGGGGCAGGTACTTGCTGAAATTCCAAGTACTGAGAGAGATGGCTGAGGCAGAGTGAGGCCTTGCCTTTGCCTCGCAAAGAGGTGCAGTTTTTTTACCTCAAGCTAGTGTTTCTGACCTGTCCCAAGGTAAAAAAGCAGTGAAGCCGAGCAACTTCAGCCTCACTGCAAGGCAAACCAGGCAAGGTCAAGTGGGGGCTGCTGCTGGACTTGCCTACATCAGTAGCAGTTACAGCAGGGTTTAAAAATAAAAAACATGAAAAAATCCTTGAGCTCAGGAAAGACAAGCCCTAATGTCTGTTTTGAAAAAAAGAGTATGAAAAAGAGTTTGTTTGGGTTTATTTATCCCTTGTTCTCCCTCTCCCTTCCACGCCCCCAACATTGCCACATCTCCCAGGCTCTCTCACCCCAACCCTCAGGCCTTTGCCCTGTGGCTGGCAGCATGGAAGCTGCAGGGAAGTGGGGAGAGACAAGGAGAGCCATTTCCATTGCAGCCTGCTTCCTCCTGCTCCGTGCTGTCCTCAGGATCCTCCACACGCCTCTCGTTACAGCAGGGCCCCTCTGCACCTCACCCTTCATGACGGTGTGCCTCGAGGCACACCTTGCTGATTGGGAAAGGCTCTCCCAGGATATTCCCTCACACACCTATTTTTATGGCTGCAGTAGATGCCTGAATAAATGCCATCTTAAGTAACTGTCTCGGGCTGCGTGCTCCCTTGTGCCATCCCAGCATCCCAGGACAGCCTCCCCTCCACGCTCTTCTGTGCCTTCCAAAGCCTCCTACGTGTGCATCTGCTTTATCACTTTGAAAACAAGATTTCAGTATCTGTTCTGTAGCAAACCACTCAATCTATAACCTGGACTCACCACAGGAGAGTGCTTGACCAGGATATTACAACTACTTGGTTGTCTTCTTTGCCGCTGCAGATATGGTAAAGATTTAACCTTAAAACTTGCCTTGCAGTACAGAAAATACACCCTTGCAAAGCACCTGTAAATTTGAGCATGTGCAGCTAGGCTTACTGGCTGTACCAACTGGCACCAAACAATTTCACCTCCCTTTCTCTGCTACCTCTAGGAACTATCGAAAAAGCTCCCCAAGCAAGCTCTTTAATTAATAAATCTTCACTATAAAATACTACAAAGAAATATTTTATGAAACAAATCCAGATAAAACATTCTTCTCTACATGTCTTCTTGAAAATATCTTGCAATTTGTGATTTAGATAGAATTCTGGAAGCCTAGTAAGAATAAAAATCTTTTATTGAAAAAGACATAGAGTGCTCATTGTCGATCATTCATTAAACAGCCTAGCAGTTTGTTTCAATCGTGTCTTCTGACATTAGGAATGAGGATGCTACTATTTTAATAATAAGCTATCAAACTGTTTTGTGAGTAGTCACTGCATTGTAATTCTTGAAAAGCTCTGAAGAGGTGAAAAATGCATTTGCAGCACAGCTACTGCTGCTTATTCAGAAGTGTATATTATTTCAACCACAAGATTTGTTTATCTCAGTGAAAAATACTGCTCTCAAAATTAGTTTAGTAGTCTTTATATCTATCACTGTTGTCATTCTGCATTTATTATTTTCTCAGTGGTTCCTGCCAGATTTTTTTTCTATTTTTTCTTTTCTCATTTCCAGTTAAACATCTGCCACTGACAAACACATTTCACAGCATCTTGTCACTGACACTCGTGGTCACGTCAGATGCAGGGAAGCCCACTGTAATCACTCAACCTAAAAAGTATTGTCAGGGAGTGAAATAATCTGTGTGCAACCTTGTGTCCTTACAAACCTCCCTGCAGGTGTGTAACTCTTCCCTAGTGTGTGGCTTACCTGAGGAAAGTTTAAAGATGCTTGAGGTACTGCTACCAGCTTAGTACTCGCAGCATACTGGACAGTGCATGCTATTTTGAAGCTTACATAAATAATAAATATGTTTTGTGGCCCTTTTATGCGTAAAATGTTAGGTTAACTGAGAACTATGACTGTTTAGTTCAAATTTAATAATTAGAAAACATAAACGTACTTCATACTCAGTACCTAGACCCTGCTACATGCACATTTACATAGAGAGTGAGAATATCTGGAAAAGCACTGTTTCCGCTGTGATGGAAATAATAAACTGTTTATGTGTCATGTTATTTTGAGTCATTATTAATCTATTACTCAGCCAGGTTTGTAAATGTGGTACAGTACTAAACGTGTAGGGTGACATTGAAGATTCAGGCCCTGGACTCTGCAGATGTAAGCATATGTGTAACATGTGCTGAAGTGCTTACAGGAATGGAGCAGAAATATGTATCAAGCCCAAACTTGAAAACAGGTGGGTTTAAGTTATACAAGGACAAAGAACAGTGAACTAATTTTTAAGCAGACGCTTCTTGCATTCGGAAATTAAATGGCTCTTTTTATTCCTATCTCCACCACCCAAAAAAAAGAGCCTCAAAAAAGGGGTTGAGAGAGAAACATATGAAATCTAAGTCATAATTTTAAAACTGAGGCTCCTTTTCACCATGGAGGAGGTGGGAAATAACTCTTTTTTTTTTGCTTTTTATTTGCCAAGGCAAGGACTGCCTGTCCAGCATCAGCCCATGTCTCCAGGCCAGCAGGTGTCTAACACTGTGGGACAGGAGCACTTCCTTGGCACCAACCAGGGCACTCCAGCAGGCTGGGCTCCACAGCAAGGCGCTGGTCATAGCTGGTATTTTGCAATAACAGAACTGAAAAATAAACATTAAAAAAAGAAAAGAAAGGTTTCTATTAGCACATCTCATGGCCACCGTGGTGGGCATGTCCCAGCAGCTGGGCTCCTCTGTGACCCCGGGAGTGTTCCTACCGCCGTGCCCTCAGGCCCGGCACATCTGCATCCTCGGGGAGTTGCCCCTTCCAGGTCCCGGCGTGTAGGGAGCTCCCAAACCCAGCACCTGCTCAGGGACCCGGGGTGCTGGGGCCACCCTCCTCTCTCCTTGCCTCAGGCACGGCCCTGTTCCCTGAAGGGAGGCAGGAAAGGCGGAGCCCGGGAGCCGGGGTGGCAGCCCCTGTCCTGGACCTGGCGAGCCCCAGCCACATTCCAAACGCTGGTACCCTCGGGGTGGCACCTGCCCCCGCCTTGTCTACACCCCCTTCCCAAACATCAGGGCCCTCCCCCGGCCTGGAGAGGCCTCGGCTGCCCATAGCACAAGGCCGGGGATACGCGGGCAGCCCCGCTGGCGGGGTGAGGTGCGGTGCAATGTCTGCCCCGGCGTGGGGCGAAATCCCTCTCAGCTGCCCGCAGGGAAAGGGAGTGTCCCTCCCAGGGGAACAGACGGAGCGCCCTCCTCTTACTCACCTGCCCGCCACTATGGGAGGCGGGGGGAGGTGTTGCAATTCTCTGGGGAAAGGGACGAGCCCCAGGAGGCTGAGAGTGGGAGAGGAATGGCGGGGTTACATAAAGGAGGTGGGCGAGAAGGGGAGCGGGACAGTCAGGTGTGCGCATCCAGGCTAATCCGGGGGCGAGAGGATGGCGGAAGGGGCGCTGCGAGAGGAAGCTGAGCACTCGTCCCAGTGTGGCTGGGAAGCACAGGGAAGGGGTACAGCCTCACGCTGCAGCTGGTATGGGTGCAGGCATCGATTTGGGTCGTGAAAGGGCTGGACAAAGGACAGGAGCACCAGCGCTGCACAGCCAGGGTGGCGAGAGGGAAGCCCTCCTTTCCCGGAGGTCCGCGGTCCCCCCCTCCCGTTCCCCGCATGCTGCTGGGGAAACCTGCGCTGCTGCTGCCTGCTAGGAAACAGCTCGGGGGCTGCGGGTGTGCGAGGCTTGCTAAATGGAGGCTCTGCTGCCCTGCTGGCTGCTGCTGTGCTCGGGGAGGGAGGAGGAGAGGGAGGAGGAGGAGGGAGGGATGTGAAAGTGGGTCAGGAATGTAACTAGACTCTGCCCCCCTTGTTGCAGGCGCAGGCGGCGCTGCCTTAGCGATGGAAAGCAGGCATTTCAGTGTTGATGTTCCCCAGTCCTGCCGGCTGACGGTTACTAGGGGATCCTGAAGGATGTGTTTCCCTGTGACCCTTTGAGAAGAAAAACTTAGTTGCCGCAGTAACCAAGTTTGGCTTGGATGCAATGATGCAGTAAATAGCATAGGTGAGCCTTGCTAAATGGAGGAGGAGGAGGAAGCTGGAACTGCACAGGCTGGATAACTCTTGCAGTCGGGT
This sequence comes from Edolisoma coerulescens, assembly GCA_013397115.1. NCBI lineage: Eukaryota > Metazoa > Chordata > Aves > Passeriformes > Campephagidae > Edolisoma > Edolisoma coerulescens. Next base: position 51,220 of record VWZW01002783.1, read on the forward strand.
CAGGAAATGTTTAAAAAATATCCCAACAAACTGTATTAGTTAAGTACACAACTTTTGCATTTTCTCATGCAATAAAACTCTCAGAATTTATCACCTATGTATTGTAAACTACTAAGTAAACAGAGATAGAAGTAAACTGCCTTAGTGATAGAGCATGAGGTACAGAGCTCACCCACAGCTCTGCAGTAGCCCTGAGCAGCCCTTTCCAATGCAAAAAATTTTTGTTTGGTGGCCTGAATTTTTGGGAGTTAAGGGATGTGAAAGAAGGTAAAGGCTGACTCAACACCTTAAGTTTGCATCCATCTTCTTTTAAGCATTGTTACTTTAGACTAACAACTTTCAATATTGTTACTTAGATTAAAAGAGAACCCGTCAACCCTGCTCTTAAAGGAAATCCACAAACTACTTTCAAAGGGGAAAGCAAACTAAAATAACAAGCAAAAAAATTTCACTTGAGGCCTCATTATGCATAATTTCTCCCTATTCTCTCCAGTTGTTATCATCTGATTTCTGTCTTCCTCTAGTATAGAAACACTTCCATTCACAAGAGTGGGAAATCACTTCTCAGAGTTAGAATGAAGAACTGAAAGCAATCACAGAATACAGATATATCCATTGTGATATATCCATTTCTTCTTTAGTTTTCTTCCAGAGTTGTGTCTTTTCTAAAACACTGGTATTCTAAAGAAAGAATGAGTTGCTGTACATGAGACTGATTCGGCTCCCAGCCTGAGGATCCACAGAGGAGAACTGAGCTGTCAAGCTTACAGATGCATCAGGAGTGAGGGGACACACGGACTGTATCAGTGCAGGCCACACAGCAGATAGGGGTGCATCCAGTCGATGGATGGGGGTATTTGTGTACATTTCATTAAGGGAACAAAAGTCACCGGAGCAAACTGTGCAGCTATTCCTTTTACTCCTTTGAATTATTTGTCAAGGAGGTATTGCTGTAGATAAACATCCCTTTAGCTTATTTCACCTCTGAAAGCTATTCAGTGTTTAAAAGCATCCATGCCCTTTAATTCAAGGACATTCAAGGATGCATAATGAATGTTACTCTTTCAACTTTTTCCATGAGAAAATTTTTCCTGTTGATTTCTCCTATCATTTTCTACTAAAAGATGAATTTAAGAATTAAAGATACATGGATATAAGCAAATCGTAGTGAAATATAACCAATATATTGTACCATTACTCCTGTTTTATTAAAAAAAGAAAAAAAAAAAAGTAGAAACCAATAATGGTTTAAGTGCTCTGGACCACAAAGCTTTTCTTTAGCAGAACTCAGTGGAAGGCCTGGGTGATACCTGATAGATGAATGTAGCCAATTGCTTCCAGTAATGGAAAATATTTAGACAGTCTTCATCCACAGTTTTAACATCTATAATGGCTTAGGTAAGTCATGCTTATTTTTTAGTGGAACAATATTACTTGGTTTTGTCAACTTCCCTGGCCATGCAGAGCAGCCAGTGGACAGGCTTTCTTGCCATCTGCTTGCAAGGGCCTCTGCCATTGAGCTGTCTTGCAGAGTGGGGCAGGGGGATCCCACAAGTCTCTGTCATTGTCCATGAAAATGCCGGGTTAGAAATTCCTCTCTGGGGCCTGCCACAGAAAGTTTTGATGGTCCCACCTATTACCAGCATATTTTCCCTGTGTGTTGAGGCAACCCAGTGAGCTGGGAAAATTAAACAAGCACTTGTGCTACCAACCATTCCTTCCCTTACCGGCAGGGAGGGTCTGGTTTTGTTGTTAGTCTGGGACCCTGTTTCTGTCCCTCTGGCCAAGCAAAGGGCACACTCAGCCTTATGGAAACAGTCACGCAAAAATCCTGCTATGCTCTGTGCAGGAGCATGGTGTTTCCTATCTATTCCCCACGCCCCTTTCTGTAGGGATGATGTGAGGAAGGAGGTGTGGCCACAAAGTTGCTGCTTTCTAGTTTTTCTTGGCTCTGGCAAAGGCCTTTCTTTTCAAGGGTAAATGACAGGGACCTTGACGCCGCTCTAAATCTGCAGGGATGTCTTAGAGGTCCCCAGAAGGACCAGATAATGTGACAAAGCATGAAGCACAGCTTAGGTATAACAGAGAATTTGACCTTAACCTGTGGCTGCTTTGAACAGCATCTCAGACTAGACCTCTATTGCCAAGATTTGGGCATGGGCTTAGTCTGCAGTGAGAGGCTGGTGGTTAATGCACAAGTGTGGAAAAAGAAGCATGGGAAAGTTCCAGGTTTGATAGCTGAGTCCATCTGCCAAAGTATTTTTGCTTTGTTTTTGCTTTAACTTGTACACTGGAAAATTGGGAGGGGGAAAAACCCCACTATTTAAATAGAGCTTTTTCTAGCTGTGTTCAGCTGAGTCCCATGGTTATTAGAAAGGAAAAAAAGATGTATTAATTTTTACCAAATCATGTCAGCAAGCTAATGTGCATGGTTTAGTAAATTCTTATTTTCTGAGTAATTTTAGCATTTCCTGTCTTTTAAAAATTACTTATTTCCAAAATAGATAATAATAATTTTTAGAAATATATTAGCTCATCTTGCTTCTACCTAGCAGAGGAACCATTTTGCATCCTACTAAACTGCCTATGTGTCTTCAAGGGGAGGATAGATTGGACCCTACTAAGATAGACTTGAAAATTTAGCCACATGCTATTTTTGAGCTTTAGTTCCCTGGTTAGTATCTTGCTCTTGCCAGACTGAATTGCAGAAACTTCTGTGTAAACAGGATGAAACAATAGCAGCAAAGGTAGGATGCCATACCAAGCTGAATAAGGACCTCAAAGGCCATTACCATTTTAATGATGGCATTGTTAAGCAAAGCAGCCTCGAGATCAAATCGTTTACTTAATTAAGAAAAACTAGCTATTTATCGAGTGTTTTACCTCTAGCAACCAAAATACAGCAGTGTTTTCTTTTGGAACTCAGCTCATGTAGTTTCAAAGCTGTTTGCAGCTGAAGACTGTCAGCCACTCACTGCACTTACGAAACAAGTTTAAAAGCAGACACGGTTAACAGGATGTGACATAGACTCTCCTCAGCACAGCATCTGATGCATCCCTGTACTTTTCTAATAACTTTGTAAGAGGCTGCTTAAGCTTGGAATGCAACAGGTCTCCTTAAAGTTAGAATCCAACAAGAAAGCCTTAAGAAAGGTATATCCCACATGTATCTTATTGGGAATTATTTCAGTGAACTTTTGCTTATCAGTATTGAAAAGATGTGTTAAAACCAGTCTGACAACTTTTTTTTCGTAACGCCATGTGCTGGAGGGCCTTGAGAAAACAGTTTTGAAACAATATCAGAGCTGAGCTACTGAAATGCTTTGAACAAGAAGAATGTTCATTAAACATATTTCCCTGGTTTCTGTAGTGTCCCAAACAACAAAAGTAAGATATTTCACGATTTATAGCCCCTTTTCCAGTGAGATGCTACAGCAAGAGCTCAGAAGATTTGCATCTTGCAAGTAAGAACACGATGGACTTAAAATGCTTAACCTACTCTGGTTTTTTCAAAATTTTAGCTGTGAATTTACTGGATCCTGTTTCAAAACATGCATATAAAAGCCTTAATTACCCACCCAGCTCCCCTTATCTTAATTCACTGTAAGTCAGCCAACACCCACGGGAGAGGCTCTGCAGTGACTGGACCATGAGAGATGCAGACATTTCGTACTTCACTGGAAACAGTCACTGTGGTATAATCCTGCTTTCTCTGAGTTCCTATTAACTAACACTCCTTGGAGTGAAATTAGGTTTCATTGCCCAAGGCTGTACTCTTTTCTCTCCTGCAAAAGGGCTGTGCTTCAGGTCACAGGTCTGTGCACGGGTCCTCCCACCCAAGCCCAGGGCACAGTTGGAGCGCCTGCCTGACAGATCAGCTCCTCTGCAGCCACCTGGCAGTGCCTGTTCTGCACTGAAGGCCTGAGGAGAGAAGACATGGATACAGACTTTGCAAAGAACACCAGCTTCCTAGCTGATTCCCCATTTTTCAACCACAGATTTCTCAGTACTTCTCAGCACCCCATTTTTTGATGTGTAGCAAAGCGTTTCAGGTCAAAATGGGTTATTCAGCACCTCTGAAAAGCACAATCTCATTGTGTACAGCTTGCTCTGAAAAATCAGAACTGAGTGCCACAAAACCAGAATAATAAAATTTAGAAGAAATCATAGATGTCATTTTTCAGGAGATGCTTCCTGACATCAGAACATCTGACGCAAACAAATAGTAGCATCATGCTGGAGTGAGGGGAACTGGGTTTGAAGCATACCAGCTAAGATTAAAATTCTGCAAGAGGGTAAGAGCCTTCCAGTACAGCTGGTCAGCAGCAGAACAATTTAAGAAAAATCAAGATACTGAGAGAAATGTATTACAAAAATGTAGGGCCCAACTCTAGGAATGCTCACTAGGGATGCTACCCAGCAGGGAATGGTAAAGGAAGAATCATCTTTATATCTAGGGCTGTTTGGAAGAGCTGCTGTTGATGGAGCTTCCTCCTAGGAATTCCTGGGAGCTGTGTCTGTGTCTGTTTTAGTAACTAGGAAATAGATGGTGGATCCTGGTATTGGCAGGACCTTTTACACATCCATCTTGGTATTTTCTTTGAAGTCTTGGGTAATCGCAAACAAGAGTCTCTGTAGAGATGATTTCTGCAACACAGGAAACACCTGTACATTCTCCTCAAATTGTTTCTCCACATGACAAACGCACACCAGCTCTGCTGCGTCACAAGGCCTTTTCACCCTAAAAGTTAAGGTCAGGAGTGAACCTCACAAAACAAGCACTGAACAAGGCATAATCCTTCCCCATAACCTTTCCTCCTTTTGCCTCCTACTCTGTGTTCTCTCTTTTTTCCTCCTGTATTATTCAACCCACATCTTGCCTTCCTAGAAGCATCAATCCATCACTCCCTATATTTATTTTTGTCTGTTCCCGAGTTGTCAAGGACCAGCAGATTCTTTTTTTATTACCAGTGTGTGTAGAGCAGAGGTCCAGCTACAGGCTGGTTTGCACTCAGAAGCTGTAAAAAGTAGAAGTGTACCAGTCAGTGATGTGATTTCCGCAATTTCTAAACATTTTTCTTTAAATGTGGTTATACAGCTCACACCTCTCTTCCTTCTTTAATGGAAGCCTACTCTGTTTCATGCACTGAAGCGCACACTTTTGATATAAGCAGGCCCAGAGCTAGGAGAGGGGGCTCCTCTTCCTGGCCTTTCTCCATCTTGCTGATTAGCTGCCCTCTCACCGCCTCAGTTCCTTCATCTGTGCAGTGGTGCTCCCAAAACTCTCTGTTTTACTATAAAGTGAGTTAAGATTCTTGGTGAAGAACATGACACAAAATTAGACAGCCAGAGCTGTTGCAGAAGTGTTACATACGAGTATCATTGCATGGAGAGTTCTCCAGCACCTTATTAGTACACACGAAGCAGCAGAAGTTTATTCAAGGTTAGCATCTTCTACGCTTAAGCTTGGCTATGGTAGAATAGCATCTTAGATAAGAAAATATTTGTGCAGCGTGATATCATTACTGTGGTCTTCTTCACATCTTGTCAAGATCCTGGCAGAAATATTTGCAATAAGGAAGAAAAAAAAGCTATTTCTCTTTGAACCAGTTATTAACCTCGAGACAGTCTATACTTACAAGGAGGTAGTAAATGTCATACAAACAGCATCTCTTCATTTGTTCTCTGAAATCAGGATGGTTTCTAGTAATTCAACTGTTATCATTTTATTACCGAGTGCTACTGTATACCTATTAATATTGTACAGAAAACTGATAGTAAGTGAATTACACAGTTTTGGAATTCCTTACAGTTATTTCTATAACTTTCTCTTTTCTCAGAGCAGGCCTCAGAAACGAGTATTGTAGGATGTAACAAAGGTTAGACAATTCAGGAGCAGTTTTCTAAGCGCTTAGACCTGTCAGTTATGCTGCCTTATTTTTTTGCTGTTGAATATGCCCAGCAAGACACTGAGGATTTTTTTATGAGAAACACAAAGTAACTTGGAATTAAAATCCTCCCAATTAAAAAAACAATAGTAGTTCCTTGCACTGAATCATGTAAACAACTTTGATACCAGAGGCACTGCTCCTTAATCTGATATCTGAATTTATTAGTGGATATTTTCGGTTTCATTTTTAAAGCAACTGAAATGCACATGCAGATTTAGGGTTCTGGATAGGGGAGGAAAGTAATTACATTGCATATTCACTCTTCTCCAGCTCGTCCCCTAAAATACAATTTTCCACCAAAGCAGCAGTCAGTGTTAGATGCACAGTTGTACGTGTTGTACATTCTATTAATCTGAAGATGAGCCTTTTCATCCTTACACTATTTTACCTCCAGGTCCTGTCTGGGTCAGACACATTTTCCAAAGAATGCCCCAGGAAGCACTGTGTGGGTGATATTATAATTCTGTATATTCCTACAATGGACCAGTGTGTCTGTGTAATGGGATTGGGAATTTTGCTTTGGAGAGTTAATGTGAATGCCAAATGATAAATAAAATGCTGAAATGAAAAGTAGGTCCCAAAGAATGGAAAGCATGGTAATAAGTCAACATTTCTCTTTCTAACTGTGGGTGCTGTGAGGTCTGCAGGAAGGGTTTATGGATGAGGCACAGCCAGCAGAGAGCATGCGGCATCGTCACTGAGAGCAGATCGCCAGAATCCTGCACAGGCACAAAGCGCACGGCTATTCAATGCTGAAGTTAGTAACTCATGGAGCCTTGTGATACTCAGAAGCATTAGGCAAACACCTGATATTACTGGGCTGTTTAAAGGTGTTTGCAGGTCACATTTACAAGGGGATGTCTGTTATGCAATATTATTAACAGCTCTCTTTGCTGTTACCTGCACACTAACCCCTTCCCACTGCACCAGGAAACTATATTCCGTTCTTAGGTAGCTGACTCCATCCTCTAATTTTTCATGCATACAAGCTACAGCAGAGTATCTCTTTAGGAGATCATTTTGTCATTCTGTGTACAAATCATTATTGGTGCTTGAAAATCAGAGAAAACCTTACTAAACAATTTTTCAAATTATCTACATAAACGCCTCTTTACTTATGTCACTCTTCTTTAAAGTTCAACCTATTTCTTCATTATATTATTTGTATTCCTGAAAGCCTTTTCTTTTGTGTTCACAGAAATCGTCCTATCACAGGAATCCCTTTAACCACAGTGGCCTCCACCACCTTTCCCAACTGTTTAGAATTCATTGGGAAGAATCTAACTTGTTTTCTTAGTAATACTTTTCCAAGTGGTTCAACATGCTGCAGCAAATTTTTCAAACTGTAGAGGCTTCTAAATGAATATTTCTCACCAAGTTTCACTTTTAAACTAATCCCAAGATGCAGGAAAATATTTCCATTCATTTTCATCCTATTTTCATCAGAGAACTGGTTATATTCATCATGCTATTAATTTTTTAAATGGGATGACTAGTTTGGCATCTAATTCGTACTCACATGCTTAAGTTTCAGGGTTGCTCAGCAGCCACAGAAGCAATGAATGTGCTCAGCATCTCTGGAAATCAGGCTGTGTAGGTGCCTAGAAAATAAGGAATCAAATATCAGACTACAGGCATCCTAATTCGAAAAAAAACAAACAAACAAACCTTTTTTTAAAATTTATTGACTATGGGTCAAGTATTGGTTCCTAGCAGAAATAGAGCGTATGACTTAACGGATCTCATGCTCATTCAGAAGTGGCAGATCTGATATGTATATTTATGACATCTGGCAAATGTAAAGATTTTTCTATTTAAAAACTGAAATGTAATTACTAATCCTACAGTCTAATTTTATATGTCTGTTTCACTTTTTAAAGCCTAAAAAATGTAGTAGTATGTTCTGTAAAGTTTGGGGAGAAACAGCTGGCAGTGTGAATGGTGACATGATGTATTTTACTGATCCTGAAATCTCAGTTTAGCCCTTCCTAATTACATGAAGTTCCCTCTTCTCACATAGCCCTGGGATAATTGGATGGTATGGCATTCCAAAGCCTTTGGGATGCTAAAATAATCATGCATTAACCCTATAAACATACTTGTGCTTTGATGTTCTCACCACTTAGCTGCTAGCTGAATAATTACAATTCACTTGCGATCGACTTTCATATGATAAGAGTGATAGCAAGGGTAAAGAGGACGAAAAAGTTGCAAGACACTTGACATGTGTTTTTAGTTCATAGGAAGAAAGGACATGAACGTGTAGGAATTGATGTGGCGCACACCATGCAATTAAAGCTTTTGGTCCCCATTTCATTGCTGGAGGGAAGTGGGGTTTGTGCTCGGTGGTGGGGAGCAGCCACAGGAACTGGTTGTGGCTCCCTGGCTGAGATAAGTTGATGCTGTTCCCTTTGGCAAATCATTGTCTTATAAATTCCTCAACGCTCTGTTCAAAGTACAGCTGTGTTTCAATAATAACTTATTTCTGTATAATTCCAGTTCAGTGGTTTTTATTACATATGCTGCTAGCATTTTCACACGAGTACCCCAGCTGTACAGCAGTCCTCTGCAGTCAGCACTAGCCCAAAATCATGCCAGGAACTGTCTGTATTAATTTCCATGCTACCAAACTTTTGGATACTGAACTACGATACACCGCTCCCATCTTACTTTCTCTTCATTCCACTGTTGTCCTAGCTCTCCAAAACTCACCATTTTTATGCCAATTTAGCCTCAATTTACTGCCGCAAGATTTTGCTGTAGTTCCTATTTACATGCAGTATTATCCAAGTACCAAGTTTTGCAACAGCTGTCAGTTTCCAGATAGGAAATCTGAGCCTGCTCATTCTTTTCCAGTGTGGTTGGGTAATGTGGTGTTCATCATAGGCCAGGACTAATGATACCAGCTCTACTGAATCACCACATTCAAGCTGGCACAGGGAATATTTCCTCTCTTTTGCTGTGTCAGTAACCTGGAATCTAGGACCAGGAACATCATCTGTGGATCTGTCTTTGAGATTATCCCTAAAAAAATTGTATAGACTGTGGTGAATTGCGTCCACTGGCTGGTGGACCAGGGATCAACAGAAAAACATCAGGCAGGAGTTTACTGATTAAGTCCGAGCCTAGAGAACAACAGACTAGTTCTTCTGAGGTGAATCACTCCCATTTACAGCAGAAACCACAGTTCTGAATCTCAAGTCACGTAGGAGAATATTCACTACGCAGTTCTTTATTGCATATAACCATAGCAAAACTCTAGAAATACCAGATAAAAATAAACAGGAAACAAAAGCAATCTTACTTTTCAGTCAGAACTCTCATGCAGCTTTCTAGCCTTATTTAGCATATGTGTATGTGTATGTAGGGGGATAAGCAATTGTGGAGGGCATTAGTGCCCTTCAACAGAAGGTCCTCATTTTTACGTGAGGACCACTGCTCTGAAGGCTCTAAGGTGAATTGATCACATTCATTTTTATGTGTATTTTAAAGCAGGCTTTACATCCAAATCTCAACAGGTAAGAATACAGTGCTCCAATCCACTGTGCCACTGGACACCTCAGCAGTGTTCTCCTCAGCCTCCTCTTGGATTGTCTGCTGTGTAACTCTTATTCTAGTGATGTTAGGCTCTACCCTCAGGACTTTTCTTGGGTTTTGTTGTTGTTGTTGTTGTTGTTGTTGTTGTTGGTTTTGTTTCTTTGCATTTAACCATTTTAAAAATAATTTTGCTGAATTATTCAGGCTGCTCATTTGCACTCCAAGAATTACCTTCAGCCACTTCTGCAAGGGGAAGGACATAGAGGAAAACAGCCTAATAAAACAAGCTCAGAAGGTGTATGTGAAGTGAGTACATAAGATTGTTCAGGAAATTATTAGAGAAAATCTTATTTGCAGTTGCCATTTAATCAAAATGTATAGCTCAGAAGATTATTTCTCTGCTGAGTTTAGAGAGCCACAGCAGTCTATTACCACTTCACAAGAGATTGCAGGAAAAATTTTGCATGACTGTTAGGATTTCAGGATATTTTCATAGACATTAATCCCAAGCGATTTAATCCTTGCTGTAAACACTGATTGCAAGCTGAAAATTGGGAGTTTAAATGTCTTCTGCCCTTTCTAGTTACTTGGAGTTCTTTTGAGGAGGAGGCTGATATCTGTGCCCTGTTCTTAGAAATCATTTGTTTCAAGAGTTGAGATTTCCATACAGTGAATCATTTCAGGTAACAGCTCTCTTGCGCTCATTTTGATAATAGTGGTTTTGGGTTTTTTTCCTTTTCAAGTTTCATTTCAGTTAGAGCACAGTCCCTTATGCCCCAAAGTAATTGGAGAAAAAAAAAAACAAAAAAAGTTTATCTATCTATCAAATCTTTCCTTCCTATATGCTCATTAAGAGAAGTTTCACCTTCTTTGTATTGTACAGAAGGGAAGAAGATTATGGAGCATATTATCTGTTATCCAAGTTGAAGACAGGAATGCAGAAAAATTTATTGAGAATGCTTTCTTCTCAAGAATTCTTTATTTAAAAACAAGTGAATGTTGAATGATAAATAAAGGTAAAAGGACTTAAATGCTCTTATCCACATTGCCCTAATATTGAGACGCGTTGCAATTATTGAGTTTTCTTTTTGTAGAAGCAAATACTTTCCTGTATGAAGGCTTCAGAAGTCATCTAAAATATGTCTGTATCTTACACCCCTCTGGTCTAAAAAGCCATCTTTTTCTGCCAGGAAAAACCTTGTGCTGACAGTTTTTGCTGTGGTTGTGGAAGTCATGTCAGTAGAAGAATTCCTTTTACCTCTCTTAATCGCGTCTCCATTATGGACGATCTGTTAATAAAGCATGGCTGTTTTGACAAGCAAAGAGCTCTCCTGGTGTAGTTACACCCCTGTATGCTGCAGCAGAGGTATATCTACCCCCAGTACAATTTACAACAGCAAAACTGTGCTTTTGCCAGCATGGCTTATCTTATCATTGTCTGAATGACACAAGCTGCGCTGGTGAAAGTATGGTTCTGACTGCATAACTCTGAACATTCACTGCTTTTGGTAGCACAGCCCGGTTTTAGCCTCAGTTGCAAACCATATCCCTTTGCACATCTGACCAGTGTAAATATGCCTGCAGAACTCTATGGCATAGACCTGACCCAATGCAATTTTGCTTCTGATTTAAGGAGGCACAAAGCACAGTTTAATAGGTACAAAGCATAATGACTCTTTTCACGCTCGTTTACCTGAGCCCCACCATTCTCTTCTGCCTCCTTGATTTTTTGCCTACTGCATCCACTGGCCATGTTTTCCCAGTAATTTGGTTCCTCTCTCCTCTTCCCCAAATCTTGTCACTGCAGCCTCCCCCAAGTTACATTAATCTCTGCCCTTGAAAGTTGTCCTGCTTTTTCCTTCCCTGCAGGGTAACTGCTTCTCTGCATACTTTCTTCATGACTGCTGCCTCACTTCCTATTTCTTCACTTCTCTGCTGCTTGCTGGCCCTCTCTGCTGCTTTGTGGGTGCATCTCAAAGCACTGCCTACCATCTTCTCCCTGGGCTGGTGGGTTTCCTTCTTCTCCATCCCCTTTTCTACTTGCACCCTCTAAGCTATAATTAGCTGTGGCATGAAGTTAAGAAAATAAAAATGCAGGCTAGAAAAATCAAGAGAAATGTCGAAACAGCAAAATGAGTAAGGTACAGCCCAAGCTCCCAACAGAAACTGTCAAATTCTCCATAACTGAGGATACTTAAAGCCAAACCAAGACAGTACTGAAAAGTATACTACGTAAAGAAATACTTGACAGCCTCAGAGAATGGATAAGGAGGTGCTTTCCATCTCCAGTTAGATACCAGAAGATAATAAGTGACGCTTCAGCTGGATATTTGCACCTTCCTTTAGCTGCCGCTGTATCCTCTGGTGCTACTGTAGCCCTTTGAACAACTGAACATGAAGTCGCTGTTAACATGAGCATTTATTTTGTTTGTGGGTGGTTTCAGAATCCACTCTCCCTAGCAAATGAGACACGGGGAAACACACAGCTGGCTTACTGCTTGCCTTCAGGAGGGAAAATAATCACATTTAAACTAACAATCAATTAGGTGTGAGAGGCTGGGTGGTCAATAAGAATGAAACATGTCAGTACCAAATCACAAGCTGGGCATTAAACACTGACTTCTTTTTGCACACCTGTGTTTTTTGCATTGCCAGGCAACAAAAGCTGCTGGGCAACAATGCAGTTTTAAAACAAGTGAAAGTATTGCAGTAGGTGGTTTTGCTTATTGTTCTTTTACCCACTCCATCTCTGCACAGACACACTTGCACATGGATTATACAACCTGTTTCTGAGGCTCTACATTAGTGATCACAGAACTGCTTGAGAATGTAAATGTCAAACATCTCCCCGCTAGTTTTTTCATGTTATGTTTTTAAACAGACTATTGAGGAATAAGTAGGCTGTGCTGTTCCAAAATTTGCTAAGTAATTAAATCTGCAGCAGGGAATCTTACTTAGTTTTATTCATTTAAAACATACTATTTTTAAATACTCCTCTTTAAGGAACATTTTTAATAAAACTGTAATAAAACTCTTGTGCCTCTGTTGTTTGTTTTGGTTATAAGGCTGAAAGATATGTCAGTTGATTATCCCTTTAGCCATTCTCTATAGTTACGACGGTATATCCTGAAAGAATAGGTTTAGGTTGGTGAACTTCCCCCGAAAGGGTTTAGAAACACTGGTTATTACAATAGTTTAGGGGAATGGCTTATGCTACTTTTTACATCCTGAAAATTAGACCTGGGGAAAGGGACTAGTTCATCAAGCTGGTCCAGTCCCAGCAGCAGGGCTGCTCTGCATTGCATCCATCTGCTGGAGACTCCCACAGTGAAAAGAGAGAAGGAGACGGGACCAGCAATTATTGCAGCCAGAAACTTCAAGCAGTCCTGCAATATGCCCTACAGGCTGTCATCTACGGGGGGGAAAAAAGTGGTGTGGGTTTCAGAAACACTATCTTCATATTTCCATATGAATCCGTAGCCAAGAGGTAGTCTTGGCTGGCTAGGTGAGTCAGCTCAAGGACTGTTTTGCACTGCTGAAATGTCTCAGAGCAAACAGGGAGCGAACACTTACACTCGATCTTCCCTTTTTGCTCTTTGTTATCACTAACATACTGTCTGCTGAGAAGGGTCACCCAGCAGAGTGGATGGCTTCGTGCCTGGAGAACTACACCAGGATTTTGGGGAAAATACTGATTTTAATTGCAGCCTTGCCACTACCAGCCTGCTGGGATGTGAGGGAAAGTGCTTCAGCATGCTGGGATACATCAGCTTTTTCGATCTGTAAGGGCTAATGTTAAGATAAGTTCGGACTAAAGCTTTGGCCTTGCTCATTCAAAGCTGCCCTTGGATATAGTGGGTGGGGCTGTTGCAGGAGCAAGTTCCACCACTCCCTTTTTCCCCAGCTGCCCGATTTCCAGAGGCCAAGGTAGCTGAGCGTGGTGTGTATCACATTTCCCTGCATGGGGAAAATGGGAATGCTGTAGGATGCTGTGTCTTCAGACAAATGCTCTGAGAGAATTTGCAGCTTATGTGATATGCTTTTCTGTGTGGTTTTCCAGTGCACAAATTCATCAAGTTTAAGTTTCCAAGCAATTTATAAGAAATCTATTTAATTGAACTTTCCTCATTTTATTTTGTATAACTACCCTGCCTCTATGGTTGTCACATTTGTCAGTTCTGCATTAGTTCTTAAGGGGTTTTTGACCCAAGAAACCTGTGTCTCAGTTGGAGGAAAAAAAAACCCTAAGCAAAAAAAACCTCAACCCATGAGGAGTCTCAGCAGTGGCATGTTTGTTCATTTAAAGAAATAACCGGTTGAAACATAAAGGAAATTCAAGCATTTCTTTTTGGTCTTAGGTTTTATAAAGACTTATTTCTCAAAGCCCCCAGGGCTGTATTCTCTGATCCTCCAAGCAGGCTTTTCCCTGCGTTAGTATGTCAGCTGAGTTCTCCCTCTTGGCACGAGTGAGGACATCAGGAAAAGGATGGCAGCAAGAGGACTCTGGATGCTGTGCAGGCACAAGCTCAGGCAGGGCATGGGGCCTCAGATGCCTCTGACATCCTCTGTGGCTGGACAGCCACGCATCAGCATGAGGGAGCTGGGGCTTGGCAGGTGCCCTCACCCAGCAGTTGTGAGGTGTTGGAAAGTCAGGGCCCTGTTGTAAAGTCCTGCCTCTTAGCATATAAGATACTCCTGGTTAGTCAGGGAACTGCCTTACTCCAAGCTGCTTCAGCTGAAAGGGATGTGTAAATTTGCAAGGAATTACAGTAACTTCAAAATACCATGATCTAAACCAGAGAACGTTGATAATGTCTTATAAGATGGGGAAAAAAGATTTCCTAGCTAACCTTTAACTTCTCTCTTAATGCCAATATTAGCTTTAGTCTCTGTGCTTTAAGACATCCTCCAGTTGTGGCCTTCATATAAGCTATACATCCTGTTTTTCTTCTCTCCTTGAATACCTTTAATCAGCATCTCTGATATTTGAATTGTGGGTGGGGGCCGAGTTGTCTTTTTCTTGGGACCACAGCAGGTGGCTTTTGTCACCAACATTGCTATGTCACCCAGTGGTGTCAATGAATTTGATAACACACTAAACACCTTCACGGAACTATTGTTTTTATTTCTACTATTGTTCATTGTATTGAACATCACCGTGAAGGATCAGAGAGGTGTGTGAGGGTTACATAGAAGCTAGAGAAAGTCATCTTGCCCCTTAGTGTATTTACCATCACTGTGGGTATTCACATCTCAATATCCAGAAAGTATAGGAACTGTGAATAGTCCTAGGAGGAAAAAAGACTTAGTACTTAGCCTGTCACAGAGTGGTCAGAGGAGATGGGATAAACCCCAGTAACGCAAATGGTAAAAAGTGCAGAGTGAAGAGGACAGCTGCATCATATAAGTCATGTAGTAACATTTTCGGAGAGTCATTCATAAAAGTGGGGTTTATTAGACAAAAATTACTTCTACCTTCTCTTTCACTGTAATAAGTAATAAAAAAGGAACCATTTGCTCAAAAGTTCACATTCAGTACTAGACCACAGTGGGTTTTTGCCTCTCTAATGCATTATAAAAGTTCAAATGATAGAAAGCTGGCAAAACTGAATTATTTTAATTTCTCTTGCCCAGCAACAGCCCAGAACTATAATTAATTCCTAAACTGTTAAAAGACATATCACTTTTTACTATTTTATAAACACTGGTAGTTAATGGGCTTTTTAAGTTATTACATAACTTTTTTTCATCATTGGGTTTTTTGTTGGTGGGTTTAATTTTTAGTATTAATGTAACAGAGTATGTACTGGTTCATCCTTCATTCCATCTTTCTGAAAGAATAGGGATGTTAAAAACATAAATGCTATAAAAAATTACCTACATATTTTCTCCCAGCACTAAAATTATTTTTTTTTCTGATGTGGGCTTTACATTTCCGCCTTTCTAGAGCAGATTTCAGATGCTGAATTGAGAAACACTTGTTCTTCTATTCCATCTATCTGCTTGCTAAACTTCCCACACCGAAAGGCTCTTAAGCACCTCCAAAGTTAAAAAATACATTGAGGGTGGGAATCTTCACGTGGAGGTAGTCCAAAATGCCTCCAGGACTATTCTAGAAATATTAGGCAGAGGTTAATGAGACATGCATTGCTAACCTCCAAATATGATTATCCGTTCAGGAATTTTCACCAGTTTCAATTGCAGCCTTTTGTGTAAATAAATGGCCGTGCAAACCAGGCCCAGTCTCCATGAGTCTGTATATGGGTGCCATGCAGGCTTAAATCACAGCAGTCTACCAATGTGAACTGAATGTTTTAAGGGCTGAGCCTGAGATGGATAAACTGCTCAGGTTTTTGATTAATTGGATGCCTGACTGCAAGAGATACTGAAGTGAAGATGCAAGCTGCCTATAAAGCTGCTGAACTTACCAGCAGTTCTGCCACTGCAAGTTGGCAGGTACAGCGGGGACTGAGATGAAAAGGTTAAAGACACTTTGCTATCAGTTTATTTTTAGTGGTTTTCCTTGATTGTTTTTTAGTAAAATAAGAACCTTAGAACAATGAGAATGTGCTTTCTCATGTTTGTTGCTAATATTGTGGGGTAAACTATGATATCACTCTTCTGTCAGTCAGCAACTCCACTTGGGTAGTACTGCACAGAATTCAGTACAGAACACAGGTGACAAAAATTCAGCCTGCACAAACCACCACAACAAACACACACACATGTTAAAGCTGCAGTTTCATGTTCTGAATACACGTGGGCTACCTTTCGGTTTTGCAGTTGTGGCATTTCCAAGTTCACCAGACCTACAGGTGCTTTACTTGGGAGTCCAGAACGGAAGAGGGTTATTGCTGATATGAATCACAGCTCATGTCTTTGAGACAGGACCTGTGTATTCCTGACTTGTATGCCTTTATCAGTATTTGAAAAGAATGGTGCAAATGAAGTTAATCATGACATCTTACAGGTAAAACTGTGAAAAGAGTCATTTGAGGGCTTACTGCTACATACCTGGAATTTAGCCTCCTTTTCCACTTGAATCCCTTTTCAATCAGGAGATAGGATACCATGTAAGCTGGCACAAGCCTTTTGCCTAGAGGCCATGACTTGATTTCTTTAAAAAACAGGCAGAGACTCCAGGTTCCACCTCACCAATAACATCTTTAAAAGGCCTAGTTTTTGTAGCTCTAGATATAGTGTAAATAACCATTTCCTTAAAGGTAAACTGGTTCCTCCTATACTCATTAGGGCACTCCTCGGAAGCAGTGTTGGCTTACTTTTCTTTTTTTCCCATCGAGCTTTCAGGATGGAGTATTGCCAGATATTTTGTTTTTATGTACTGTTATTATTCATCACACAACTCTAAACTGGTACTGGCTTTACAGTGAAATCCTCACGACTCTGAACACCTCTCCATCACTTGTTGAGTCTCCTACACTTTTGAGCTTCCACTGCAGGGAGTGACGGGAAGGATAGTGCGTGCGGTGCCATGCAAAGTGTAACTACCTGTACGTGCAAGCAGCCGCATCTCGCCTTTGATTAGACACAGCGTTTGCACCTCCTGTTCCTGTGCTGATGTTCACGGTCCTGTTAAATTTAACGTGTCCTCTAGGTTTGGATGGATGACTGACCCCTGCGGGGACCCAAATCGCGCAAGGACGAAAAGTTTCTGAGGAAACGAACAGACGCAAACCAGAAGCTGACTCCTGCCCGCGGAGCAGCGGGCTGCTGCCTGCGGCCGCTGTACCTGGTGAGGCACCGGGCTGGGAGGCGGAGGAGGAGGAGGATGCACAGACATTTCCACGGCAGCGGAGAGCGGTGAATTCCTTAAAGCCGGCAGCGCGGCACCGCCACCGGCGGCTCCGGATGCGCTCCAGCCCCGAGCCGGGAGAGCGGCCG